>JANCMC010006173.1:764678-840208 GCA_024363005.1 Charaxes varanes
GCAAAGAGAAAGTATTTAATTATTTAAGCAAAGGCATCAATTTTTTCATTTATAAAATAGCTTCGACAACTAAGTCTATCACAAGCACAGCTACTTTAGATAGATATAGAGATAATCGTTGTAAATTGGCGAAATGTCAATTATTGTCTTGTTTTTGTAGCATCCTAGGTCTTGATTATTTCTTGCTAATCTTCTTTCAGACTTGATTCTTTCTAGTCTTGTTTTGATTTTTAATCCCTCGTGCCCTTCACGCATTTGTACAATGAGAATAAAAAGTATTAGGCCATTTAATGGCCGCAAAATTTCTTCGCATGGAAGAGAAAATAGAACATAATATTATTTTGTACCACTAGCTCTCACCCACGACTTCGTCCACGCACAAGTAGGTTAAATTTTAATAGATTCTCTCTATCTTCAGCCTGATATTAACTCCCTGCCGAATTTCATCTCTGTATATCTACCTACCTACCGACATTTCGCTTTTATGTATAAAAAATGGCGTAAAGCGTGTCAAGACACGCTTATATAGAAGGGTTCCGTATCTGATACGCTATAACGTATTTGTTAAATAACATCAAAAGTTGTTGTCCGATTTCGTTACAAATAATTTTCCTAAATAATTTTTAGTATGTTCTATCAATATAGATAAATTTATATACGTCTAACAGTTTGGAAATGCTAGGGGGGACCACCTTACGGGCAGACAGACGGACGGACGATCACAGCAAAATTATAAGGGATCCTTGTAGTATTACGGAACCCTAATTAGGAAATAAAAGCTAGCTTATACTATCACTACAAATAATTGTGGAATTTCGTATAGAACTTACAGTAAATGCCCTCTACGCCTACTAACTAATTCTCTGCCAAATTTCAATGTTGTGGCAAATAATTTAGAAATTTCAGACAAAGTGCGTGATCCCTTACACTGCCATAATCTAGCTCTGTCGCGAAATTCGCTCTTGTCTACCTCTGTTTCCAATTTTAAATTTATAGCAAAGAAAAAGGAAGAACAAATTTTTCAAGACATTTTTGACCTCCTTATTTCGGTCCCGTTGCAAGATCCGTTCTTAGCGGACGCCTACTAACAAAAACCTACCTCCCTGCTGAACATCTTTGTATGTCCTGATATTTTTGAGATTTCATGTAAGGTGACCTTTTGCTATATATGTAATATAGATTACAATTCGAGCAGTAGACGATAAATGATATCAAAAGAAAACTTGGATACAAGCCAAATGCATTCAAAAAGACATGTGATTTAGATGATTTATTCTATTTTTACACAATTTGCACATATTAATCATTTGACAGTAAATAGTTATGAGGTCTAAACAGCTAAGACGGCGAGCGGCACCAAAACTCCAACGAGCACTGCTGCCAAGGACGCAATCTTGTACTTGTGTTGCCTTGCCTTGACGTTCATGAATGCCTCTAACCGATGCAGGCCGTTTACATCATAATTCAACCTTTCATATTCCTTCAACTGGCTTATAAACCCAGGGTTTGGGTTGATAAATCGCCGCCGCTGACGGACAAACTGGTACGCTTGGTCGAATGTCAATTTGTACTTCTCCATGATGAAAGCAATGACCAAGGTGGCGGATCTGGATACTCCAAAGTGACAATGGACGAGCACGTTGCCTTTTTGCAAGCCTTCCTCGATGAAAGAGTTGGCCATTGGAAAGTAGGAGAGCAGATTGGTGTGAGGAGTGTCGTAGGCCCTAATGTACAAGGTGCTGATGTTACTATCGATAAAAGTTGATTTCGGTAGCCTATGGGCCTCAACTGTGAGAACGTGGGTAATTCCGAGGCGACGAAGAACATTTTTATCGCTCGCAGCTCTTGCATTGCTCAAATAAAGACCTGGGATAATTTGACTGTAGCAGGCCTGAGTGCAAAGGTCGATCTTATGATAAAGAACGTTCCTGGTCCAGTTCTTAAACCCGGTAAAAGCGGCCACGGGTTTTGGAATACTGAGGAAAGCAACAATAAATGCACTCCTAAACATAACCCTCAGGACACTGCCAACACTTATCATGCTTTACTCATTTCTGCCGCATCTTGCCTCACATGGTTTGGTTTTACATTTAATTTTTGTTACTTTTAACTGGTTTACGCCATGAATTTCGATGTGACATTAACATGGTTTTGACGTTTGATTTATTCTTTTTCTGTCATCTCTGTCAAGGTTGAAGCTCTTTGATCCTCTTTCGAGGAATTGTTTGACGTTGTAGTGTTGCACTAAAAATTCTGAAAGATTTATATCACTATTCAAGTATGGCTATGAAATATGACTTATCTACACTTATTAATATATTCTTCTATGGGAAACCAATAAGGTCCTTAAAGAAGGTTTTGTATAAATATCCTGGTTCTTGAAAAACTGTTTTAAGTTCTTTATTAGAAAGATGTCTTAAGCCACTCTATTAGGATTACTGTACCAAATTTGGCAAGGCGAGGGAGATGATACTAGTGGTGAAGTCATGCTTTATGGCGCAAGTTGCAAGTCATAGGTACTCCTTGGGTTTCTCCCCCTACCTATTTAGACCCAGCACTCCTGCAAATAAATGGAGTACTAAGGAGTTCATCTCTTTCTCCCCTCTCTATTTATTTGGCCATATAATTGCACTTTTATTTTCTATTTAGCGTTTTCCCGGTCTTGGACTAGAGTCTGCTTAAATTAATGAGGATGTGACTGTAGGGTGAGTTAAGATGACCTGATGTCCTCTGATATCATCCCCGAAACTCTAGCAATGTTTACAATCACGACTAATTACATAAATCTGGAACCATTGTTTTACTTAGCTTCTGAAACTTGGAGGAAGTCGGATATTTCAAAATCAGTGTTTGATTGTGTCACTTATCTATCACCCAGCCAAGGCAAGAACTGCTTCACCCAGCAATCAACTCAAATGCCGGCCACTGATTAACCTACGACCTCCCATTGCATTTTAATGCCACTTAGAATTTAGGTCATTATAGATTTATACTTAGCTATATGTACATCAGGAATGACTGCGCGAAATATAATTAAAGGCACTTTGGTTTTACGAGTGGATCAAGGGCGTATTCTAACGAACTGGCCGCACTTGCGGTAATAGATTCTTAATTTATGTAATTGCACGGTGCTATTTGCCAAGCAAATGTTTTAGTTGGGGAAACTGTCAAATCGTTAATAAATTTACATGCCCTAAGCTGACTCAGTAGGCGACTGGATTGAGGAAATGTCCACGGCCAATGGAAGATAATTCATACTCGGTTTGATTTACACCGATCGATAATAACCATGGGTTTATACGTATAACAAATATTATTCTCAAATCTATTTCTTTTTATTTACTTATCTATAGCAATACTTGTATTTCGGAAACGGCTCCAAGGATTATTCTGATAGAATAAATTATGTAAATATTTACCTTTATTATTATATTTTATAGAATTAAACTATATCTAACAATTTCAAAATGATACAATACGTAGATAGATTCATTTAGACACTATATACAAGGGTGCGGTAGTCAAATAAAAATTGTACAATTGACTTTTAAACATGTTGAGAGATTTAGCGTGCCGGATCTTTTTAGGTAGTTTATTCCACAGTTTTATAGATTTTATGCAATGTCCATGTTCTTTATTACTTCATTCTGGCTTTGACTGTTTCTTAATGGTATCACTGGTTCAATTTTTTTTTACTTTTTGCGTCGATTGTCGTTGCACAGCGTTTTACAGTGGGCAGTGGGCGATGTTATTTATGTCTTTATTCTGACTCGGTTGTTTCTGTGTTCACAATGACCAATATTAATATAATTCTACTTTAAATAAATTGGAGCAGGCAACTGATTCGATTGAGCTATTGTGCAGCTTAAGAAAAAATCGCACGATTGTGGAATATGGACAATGAGGTGATATTTCGAGATCTGACAGTACTGAAATCCGCTACCAGTATTAATTCAATGCATCTTTGCTTGATTTGAAAAGTCAAAGATAACATAAATCAAACCGATAAAAGAGTTAAACATGGGTGATAGCAAAACATTTAAAGTAAATCAACAAAAGATGTAGATTTGAAGTGTTTTTCCCGTTAAGTGGGTAGTTGGATAATAGGATAGAGGCGAGTGCTACAGAGATGTGGTTGCCGTTCCAGAAACATACATCGGCTTACCTTGGTCTCTCAACTAATGTAAACCACTTACTGGAACAAGCCACGCCAAGCGTGTTTGTCTAGTTGGGATTTATTCCTTGAAACAGTCTCGTAGATAATAGCGTGTGTTGTGACAGTCTACCCATATACTAGCTGTACCCTACGCCTTCGTCCACTTGTGCCATTCTAATCACTTAGAGGCTTAAATAGTTTTTGGATGTACTAAAATAATAAATCGTTCTAAATTTAATTCAGAACTTATATATCTTTTTCTATATATAATTACACCAATTTGCATCTTGAAACTGGTTGCTTAGACTTTGCTATTGATTTTACTGTGCTAAAATACTGTTCAATATTAAATTGGTTTTAGGTCACTGTTATTAGCGTCTTCATCGATGTAGAACTCCATAATTTTGTTCAATTTCGAGACGAATTCATTGTAAACTGCACAGTCTTGTATTTTTAGACGTTGAGGTGTCAAATTATACAGAAAAACGCGAAACGAATATGCCTATTAAGACTAACTTCTACATAAAAATAGAAAGGATTTAAAGAAAAATGTATAAAATTACAACGAGAAACAGCACTGATCAGAAACAGCTTCGCTCGTAAAAGCGTTTATTTCTGTAATTAATAAGCAGACTGATACTACGCTGAATGCGCTAGAGGCTCGAGATCAAAGCCTTGTGAGCTTTTAAAAGCATACGACCTTCCTTTAATTAACACATTCAACTATTTAACGAGATCTTAGGTTAGTTTTTATTATAATTATTTAAGATGACAAACAAGCACATGTCCAAACAGGCAAGGGTCTTCTTGGTAATGTTATTTATGTTTAATATGTAATATGGTAGATGATATTAAGTCATGAATGAAGACGAGATAATTTATGGATTATCTATGCGAGTGCTTGGTTGAAAGCGACACGTTATTTACTTAAGCACTGAATGTAAAGTTAACTATATCGTTGTTTACTTCCCCTGTCACTGTTTTAAGTAAACTATCTTATTTACTTTAAATCTAAACAGGGCAATATTACACTCTTAATTACAAACTTTATGGTATATATCTATTTTTACGGATGTTTAGGTATAAGGTCCTCTTCTGTGCCCCTTTTTCTACTTTCTACTCTGCCGTTTGTAGTTGTTTCCTTATGTTCCTCTAGTAGAAGATGTGTTTTTTAAACAACTAGGTATGCAGTTTAAAAAATATTTTTTTCTATGGACATATGTATAGTCGACCAAGAAAACATTATTTATGAAAATCATTGCGGATTTATTTCAAGTACTACAAAGCTAGGGACATTAAAATTTAAGGGAGACCTATTTTTTTTAAATCAATATATACCTGAAGCATATTAGAGGAATCCCTTGAAATTTAAATTTCTACAAGGAAGGTTTATAAACCTTATTGCGAAAAGGGTTATTGTATATATATCGTTGTGAAGGTATTAAAACCTCTTTCGTATACCCAAGGATGAGATGGAGAATTAACTCGGATCGTTGTGATATGTAGAAGCTTCTAATATACTGTAGAAGCTTATAGATCATTTAACGGAGGACCGTACGCTTGTCAACCACACGTGGCCTAAATCTTTCTTTGAAGGCCGGCAACGCATGTGCGAGCCTTTTGGTAGTGCAGATGTCCATGGGCGCCGGTAGACACTTAATTGATGAACCACCTGCTCGTTCGCCCCTTGTAATAGACCCTCCCTTCCTTAATTACTAACGTATGTGGGAGGCAAAATATCGCCTTAATAAGAAAAATACCAAAACAGTACCAATTGAAATATTATGTATGGCAGAATTGCATCCGCGTAAAATTAAATCAGGTGATGACATAACGAGATTTCTCAAATTTGACATCCCGCGCTGTCCAAGTTTCACAAGGGTATTTGCATAACTGAATTCCACTGGACACAGGCGCCATGTTCATCGGCAACTCCATATTTCGAATATTAAAAAAAATTATTATTGCGGAAAAAAAGTCAAAAACCTTGTCCCTTTACGTCGTTTATTTTCCCTGATATTTTTCCGTCTCCATAGCAACCAAATTAATGTCCTTCAAAACTATCCTTCGTCAATGTCCTGTCATAATCTCTTTGGTCCATGCGGCCAGCGTCATAGAACGGTCAAAAAAGTCCCTAACAATAATTAAAGAGTTTCTTACCTCGCATTACATCTTTATAGAATCAGTTACCAGATCCTATGTTTCGCCTGGAAGGAATTTTTCAAATCAGTTTCAGAGCCTATTTAATGAAAACAAGCTTGACTTTCAGTACTTTCAAGTATTTTATCATATTAGGACCTTTATAAAGATTATTCGTTAGGTAAAATAGTGCATCGTCATGTTAAATTATATAATTTAAAGTATTTGTATTGATCTAACATAATTATCTTGCATTAATCCTGACTTATGTAAATAAAATAATATTTGTAAATGTTCCATTACTTTTATTTGATACACCGCTGCTAACATGTACACACATTCCTACCATAAAAGTCGATGTACTTAGATGTATCTGTTAAAAATGTTTACAATTTCATATCAATGATCTGTTACGTTACGTATAGATGTGACAATACACAATCTGGTACACTGTGTCAAAGCTGAGTGGGTATACAAGGGAGATCTTACGCATCGTCAATGTGCGCCAAGGTCTGGCTATTGTTCGTTCATTACTTCCTCACTCCTCGCTGTCACGAAACCGAGTCGTAATTTCTAATAAAGATCACTGTATATATACATGTAACAGTTACGAAACGATTCGCATTTTTTTCGACACGAAAAACAAAGGTTTTACGCCGTACAGCTTTTCCTATGGATTCTAATGGTTGTATTAGTGTGTTGAGAATTACGCAAGACCGATATGGGATAAAAGTTTAACAAAAGCGATATTACCGTTTTCCTCGCGTGTAATAAATAATTAATGTGTTATCAAGTGCGACTCTGTATGGTGACCTAATTATTGACTTTATACAAATTCTATATAAAGTAATATCGGCATGGGTTTCATTGTAACTACAAGAGGCTTCTGAGAAGGGAACGCAGACTACATCACTAAGTTATAAACAACTTTAAATTCTTTAATTTTTTTTGATGACAAAGATCACACTTTATACAGCCTAATCCAAAGTAATTTTTAATTAACTTATTTTATGTCACAATTTATAACAAACCGTTCTGACCACTTCATCAGTGCGCGGAGATTGTAACATTCGGTGTAATTTTAATTACATAGTGGGTTTTCGCTCATTTTCAACCAGTATTTGCATCAGATCTTTTTGGTCGGATAAAAATGATGGTAATCTCAGATTTTTTTTTAAATTATATTCTTTAGTGGTTTAAAGATGTTCGATGTTTCAGAAAGTTTCCTATTGACAAGAAAATTAATTACCGCTTAAATCTTTCGCAGAAGTGTATTTACTCATAATGGTGTAAAATTTAGCTATAATATATTATTATGTTCTGTTTTATGTATTTATGCATATTAATTCACTTTTATTTCTAGCACTTAAATAATATTGTTCATTTTTTTGTTAGCTTAGTAATTGCTTGCTGTGGTCTCCTGTAATTGAAGGAGCACACAGGTTTTCTTTTGTGTGATTGTGATCTAGTATGTAATGTGTGTATCCTTTGTTGGAGGTCCTTAATAATAAAATAAAATAAATATGATCTACACAATGCCATAGATCGCTTAGTGGAAAAAGGAAACTACCATGGGGTTGAAGTCGTTTGGAGCCCGACATAACCCACCATTGGCTCTAATGGTGGATGAGTATCCGTACCTGGTTTTCCCATGTAAAAAAAAAAACACGATGGCATAGATATTTACTTAAGCATAATTGATATTAAAATTAGTATGGTATTTGAATTTATGACTTTTGAAAATATACTTCTTCTAAGTAACATAAATCGAAAAGAAGAAAAAGAAGGTAGGTGGAAAGAAGATGTAATATGGTTAAATTAAAGAGATCAAAATATTTAAATTACCATATTATATTTTATGTACACTTATAGTGTACATAAAATTATTTAATTGTATTAGGTCGTGGCCTAATCTGTATGCAATATGTTTCTTAATAGATTCTAGAGAAAAGATGCTATAACCTAAAACTAGTCGCTTGGCAGTCGTGGATAACTAGTGTCTTACTTTAGTAATGTTTGACATATGAAACTCAAACTAAAAAAAAATTATTTATATAGACTTTTTTACATGTACTTTTGAACGTCATACGTCATATGTATAATAATAATTATCATTTTATTAATCAATGATTAATAAATTGGTAATAAAATTTGTTTTTCATCTTTGGAAACTCTTTCTTGTGTGGATCATATGAATATATAATCAATTATTATTATTTTTTTATAGTAAAAGGGGACAAACGGGCAGAAGGTCAACCTGATAAGTGATCACCGTCGCCCGTGGACATCTGAAACATAAGAGGTGTCGATGCGTTGCCTGCCTTTAAGAAAGGTACATTGTCTTGTAAAAACATTCATATTGTAAGGCTCTGGGAAAACCACAGAAGGAAGATTGTGCCACAGTTCGATAGTGCAAGATAGGAAGGATCTTAAAGAGAGAGGTTATACAGGATGTAAAAGACATCATACCGGATACGCATCCCGTGGGTTCAGTACATAATTCTAGACTCCCCAGTGGTGAAATTTTTCGTCGGCTTTTTTTGAATGTACAATTTTTTACTATTTTTTTAACTGAATGTAATATCATTATTACTATCTGTTCCAATGCGATTTTAATTCAGAAACAAATTTCTTCAATATTTTTACATGACACCGCAATGTAAATAAAACTTAAGGTACTTGGATTCGCTTATTTTTGCATGGCGTATTACAAAACCGCGGCGTGGGTCGCTGACATGTTCTGCGCGCCAACATTTTGTTGACGGTTGTTTCTCAATGTTCACTATACAATGCGCGCTCAAGAATAGGACGAGGATGGCCATATCTGTAACCTCTTATTTCCGAGATGAATTATTTTTGCAATTTTATTTAAGACATTAAATGCAGCCTTATCACAAAGTTTGCGGTACCATCACTTATACACCAGTACAATCGTTGCTCACATACGATTAAAACTGGCAACTGTCCAAGTGGGCTCCTTGGAGCACTTACCATAAAGTAAGAGGATGCGCACCAATTTGATGTTGATATCAAGTTTAAAAGCATAACCGAGTTACGTGGTATGAAAGGGAATCTTAAACGCCAGGTATTTTTCCACGTTGGACCAATTTTTAAGTGAGCAATAACAAACGAAAAAAATGCTAATTTTATTTTCAATTATGTGTAATAGAATTGTACACCTAGATTGAAATGTCGATTTAACAGTAATAAACTACGAAAATGTATTTTTAAATCTATACTAATATATAAAGCTGAAGAGTTTTGGTTTGATTTGAAAAATTCTTTCAGTCTTAGATAGCCCATTTATCGAGGTAGGCTCTAGGCTACGCTATCACCACGCTATAATTGAATCTATTTTTTCACCTAATTTTACGCGGACGAAGTCGGGGGCGCAGCTAGCATGTATAGTATTTCAACATGTACATATTTTCTCCTTTGAAATTTTGAACAGTATGTCAGCTGTATATATAGTGAAAAATTGATATACATATCTTCACCGGGCACCACTAACACAAAATATTATACAAACAAAGATAAGTTGGTAAGCCAATTCTTGGGCAACATTTACTGTTTTTTTTTTCATTATGTTATAAGACCGATGGCATCACAAGAGGGCTTGCCGATGTGTTGCCGGACTTTAAAGAGGGGTTTAAGCCAACGGGAACTCTTACAAACCGAACGAAACGTGGCAACCATACCATCACTTGGCATGACAGCATTATCTCCACCACACGTCGATCTTATGTGATGCTGGCAAAACTCGGCTATTTCTAGTTAGATAAATAACGGGACTAAAGGAATAAGGGATGGAGTAGAAGGATATAAAGGTAGATGGGAAGGAAGCTAAAGTCACCGACATTGCTCTCAAAATAAGCAAATTGAAGTGGCAATGGGCAGGACATATAGCCCGAAGATCCGACATTTCATGAATATTATATATATAGACTAGCTGTGCCCGCGAATTCTGCGCAAAATAAGGTAATAAAATAGAGTTAAATTTTAATGTGACGATATATAGCCTATAAGCCCTTTCTCGATAGATGGGCTATCTGAAACTGAAAGATTTTTTCAAATCAGACCAGTAGTTCCTGAGATTAGCGCGGTCAAGAACAAACTCTATAGCTTTATGTATTGGTATAGATTACTCATACAAATATTTATTTGGACTTCAAAGAGGCCCTTATCTTCAAATCTCAGATCGAAGTTTTAATTGTACTTATTAGTCAGAATTATTGCAATAATTATGTAGTATTACGCAACGAATGTAATCTTCTTGTCGGCCATATTGCTCATGAGTTTGAAAAAATTGTGCTAACTTCTATATCCAGAATGCTATAGACATGAGCATATATAAATAAAATTGGAAGCGTCTGTCTGTAACGATGAAATTAATATTTTCGACCCATCGAGCACGTGAATGGAGCTCTGGCACAGCTGTTTCTCTTTCCCTAATACCTACGTCCCGATCTCCGAGAATCCTCCGCCTGGATCTGAGTTATCGTGGCCAACATGGAATTCCATACAATCGAGGCCCTTGCCTCGATAGACCTCGGACATAGGTCAGCTGAAGTAAAGCGAAGTTATGCAGGTGGGGATTCTTGATATGGAGTGTTTGTGTGTGCGTATATCTATAGTCTTACTATCGGACCCGGTAGACGTTGTCCTGCCGGAACGTCGGGTTACCTACTATTTACTACATTCTATTATCCAATAACATTATTCCCCGTTTTCGTAGCGTTTCCGTTCCATTTCCTTTTCGCATTCATTTTGCCATCCCTTTTTTCATACAAACCTTGTCCAAAAAATAACGAACACAGCAAAAAACAAATTATTCAATTTGGTTCGTATCCAGCCGTTCGGAAATTATGCACGTGCATTCATACCACTTTGCGTTGCTACCCAAAGTCCCCGGCGACACTACGTGATAATTATTAGGAATACTTTACAGATATGTCTAATATTCCTTTTGCCCCTCCTACTAAGCTTAAATTAATAGCTTGTATTAGAAGTGGGTGCGACAATACCCCAACGGCGGTGGGGTTTGAACCGGGTACCTTGCGGACTTCAGTCCGTACCTCATACCGTTGAGGTATTGAAGCTATCGATTTAAGTATTCACTTTGCTTCAATGTAACAATTTTGATGATGCGATAGAGGAAAACTGTGTGAAAAGCTCAATAATAAATAGTCAAAAATTTACAATCTTTCGAAACATTCTGCAGCTTTATTATTGTAGCTAATATCAAGATAAAACGTCTAGATAAATTGACTTACCCGTTTGAACAAGTCACTGAGTGTGTTCTGGATTTGAGCTGACCGATCTGTGGCCTCAGGTCTGGTCTGGGACTATCTGCAAATGGGACATCATTTTCACATAGTATAAAATGAAGTCACTTCCCAGCGTTGTACGTGCAGATCTTTCAAACTAAGCAACGGATTTTAATGCGGTTTTCACCAATAAACAGAGCGATTCATGGAGAAGGTTTAAATCTATAATACATCTATTATATAGAAGTTAAAAGCCGAGAATTTCAATGATTTGCAGCGAGATATCGTAAAAAACGTATTTTTGTCCGCTTACGTCGCGTGCGCTGGCTAAACCTTACGAGGTAGAACAAAATAATGTACTACGAAATTGTACAACTTAAAAAGATCTATAATAAAGTCCGCGATGGCATATGTCTATCTCACAAGTATAACCCGGAGGAATCATTTTAATCTTTATGACTGGTCCGTTGGCGCAGTGGGCAGTGACCCTGCCTTCCGTTCCGGGGGTCGTGGGTTCGATTCCCACCTCGAGTCTGGGTGTATCATCTATATGTATTTATATATTTCTAAAAAAATATATTACTCACGCGTATGTTATATCGGAATTTCCCGACTAGTTTCGAACCCGTCCGGGGTCCTTCCTCATGAGCTCGCTACGAAGCGGTGTCGCGGCGGGACGGGTTCGAAACTAGTCGGTCAATCCCGATATAAAATACGCGTGAGGTTAAAAGCCGTTTTTTATAATTAGTATGAATTTCACTTACGAAAGCCTAAGTTCTAATATTTCTATATTATTGCCGCCATAACAACCACCAATAGAAATTCGCCATTCTGTAATCAATGTTGGTAGCACTGCAAACACGATACGTCATTGATGCCGCCATTGCGACCGACCAACAGCGTTCGGCCTTCATCACGATCATCATGGTGGCAATACTGATAGACACTTAACACAGATTACAATGAACCTTTTACTAAGATGAGTCAATTCAAGTTTAATTAAAACTAACAGTACACTATATTGTGGAGTGCCTTTAGACACTTACCTATGAATCCATGGACAGTCAATGAATCTTTAAACATGCATAAAAATACGTTTCAAAAGTTTAGATAAAGATTCATTGACAGCCCCTGGATATCTAGGTTTAGCAATTTTAATGTCTAACGGCACTCTACGAATATTTATTCAACACAAATTATTTTACTATTCTATGATCCACTATCTGGTCTACGGCGGCCATTGGTGGGATTCCATATTGTCGCAATATTGGCCCACCTTTGTATGTCCATTCATGCCATATGCCCAGCTCGTTCCCACTTGAGCTTTGCAGCCTTTTTCCCATATCCACTCCAGTGATGGAACGCAGGATGGTGTTTCGAACTCGATCAGTCCTTCTGACACCTATTATGCTACGTTCCATAGCTCTTTGGCAAATCTTGAGTTTGGACTTCTGCTCTTCAGTTATTATTTTTTTTATTCACTTTATTGTACACATAAAAATAACAGAAAAAATACATAAAATAAACTAAAACTAGATAATGTAAGTTGGCGCTGTGGGCAGAGACCCTGCCTTCCGCTCCGGGATCGTGGGTTAGATTCCCGCCTCGAGTCTTGGTGTATTATCTACATATATGTAATTATATATTTAAAAAAAATATTTGTGTATGACAGGCGTCTGTTACCTATAACACAGGCATTAAGTTGTCTACCTTAGAAACAGACGTCCTTGTGTCATATAGTCCAGTATATATATATTATTCATTAGAGACGCTGATATGTTTTACTAAAATGGACTTATTTTGTTTCAGAGGGCTTAAAAATACTAAAAACCGCAGATTCTAATTTTGCCAAATCGCAGACGTTCGATGAGAAGGAATAAAAGGCGTAATGCAATCATTCATCCAATGTTTATTAACTTTTACATTTCGTATTTATTTAAGTTATTGTAAAAATTACATATTACATTCATTGTATAAACGAGCGCTGTTTTGATGTCGACGTTGATAATTGGTCGATCGGTTAAACCCTGGGGCACTTCACGTGAAGCGAAAAATTAAAAACAAAATTGTCGAAAAAAAAAAAACTTCCATGTTATGACGAAATTTGTAAAATACATCTACATCGCTATTTGAATTATTAAATTGATAAAATGTTTATTTTTTATCCCCTACAATGTATTAACTATTTTTTTTTACCACATTATATTATATAGTTGATAAAATCGTATCTGTCATGGGCACAGATGAAAAATATACTAAAACACGGAAATGATCTTTATATTTATGTATGGGTCTTCTGCTGCAAGCGAAATGCCCCACTTAGTATATTATATTTTAACGTTACAAAAGCTATGGAAGACAAGGGTTCATTATTTATACATTTTAAGCTTATCAAAATCGAACCTCTCAAAATGTTATTTTTTTCACATATATTATGTTCCCTAAGTAAGATTTTTTTGCAAAGCACAATTTTCTATTAGTCTTTTATAGACTTTAATGAAGTAAAACTTCTTTACGCACGCTTGACTTAGGGAGTATACTTCGTGTCTAGAGCGTTACGAAAAGTGTGATCGGGTAAGATGAAAGTTGAAAGGGTATAGGTATAAGTTAGTGAACATAGAAAAAGAGAGAGAATTACTTTTCGTAGGTATACCTAAGACATAGTGCAGGGCAATTTTCAATTTTCTGTAAAATATATGCAATGTAGTGTTCAAAGTGAATAAAATTGTTAATTCATTTATAAATATTTATAAATACATATAAATGAGTTAAAGAAGTTTTACTTCAGTTATGTGGTCTAAAGTAAACTCGTTTTTTTCTTACGAGAGATTCCATTTTATGGCGCTGAACAAAAAACGTAGCAACTCACAGTTGCGTCACATTGCAAATTAAAGTTTAGGATCATGCCTAGATTTAAAATTTTTTTGGGTTATGTGAGTGTAGTTACGAATTAGTCAAATTGTGACATTCGTTTACCGTTACGTCTTCGAAGCGCCTAATTTTGCTCAAATGTGGTTTATATTATATTTGGCACAGTATGGTAGGAACAGGATCTTATTATATGACGAGTAAACATCCAAATTTGTCATAGGGCAAAGTCTAAAAAATTCTATAATGTTTAACATTATTCTATGTTTTCTAGGGTAAGGTTTTCAAGATGAATATTTTGATATAACTTTTTTAAATACAAAAGATTAAACACGGATTCCCTCAAAGTAACCCTCGATTCTATTTAAATAGCATCAATTTTATTTAATGGTCAATTATTTTGTACCGAATACTCGATGAATGCTCTATTGAAAACACTTACATATTGTGCGATTTAAGGGACCTTGTACATATGTTCTAACTGTTTAAGAATATAAGAGATATATTTATAAATACACTTTTTTTTTAAATACTAACAATGAAAACTCTTAAAAAACTCAACGTGTAGTCCTTACTACTCTATGTTTGAGCTACTGTAACAAACTTGTCATAACCCTTATAATTATATATTAAAACCTCAGCAGCAAATGGAAATGAGACCAGTTGTGTATTGTCACTTTTCAGTCGTTACCTAGTTATCTACGTAATAATCATTACAATTCTATTATAGCAGGGATTTTCAAAATTATATTAAACAGTGACTATATTAAAAATAATGATTAAATTTTTTCTTTAGAAAACTTATATTGTGTGTACAATGAACACGGTTCTTTATTGTTTATATTCTTTATTGTAGACATATAAAGATAGTAAGAATTGGAATGCTTTAATAAAAACAAATTGAAACTGTTGGATTAAACACACAAACGTACCTTAGTTTATAAAGTTTGGTTTTAATAATAATTTAATTTATATTATAAAGTTTTTCTTTACCCTTATAACTATAAATGTTTAATTCTGCATTTTTTGGCAGTTAGTCTCAACATTGTAACTTTGAATATGTTATTAATCTTAAAGATATTCACTAATACTTTAATGCTAGGAAAATTATAATAAATACAGAATATGGTGTTTTAAATATCAGCGTTAAATAAGTATCTAATATTGTTGCTTTCTCTCTAAGCTTGTGCTAAAAGTTGACGCAATAAAATGTTAAAATATGTTAACAAATTTTGAAATATAGATTTATAATGTTCTCAAGCATCTGCTATTGCCAAAAAATGTAATATTTCTGCAGAAATTAACGTCTTTATAGCAAAAAAAAATACAAATTTAAGGATGAAAAACACTCTTAGTTGTAATGACGTCACTTCTTAATATTAGCAGTGCGTTCCACTAAGCGACACTTCGACGTTTTCGACAAATGTCGAATGTTTGAATGTGCACTATAAAACGTTGCGAGCATTTAAAATGTTGCGATCGCTTATTGAAACGCACTTATAATATACGGTAACGTCATACGCTCTGCTGGGTGTTTTAGCTATCATGGCTGTTTGTTGCATTTGTAGTTTCCTATTTTGTCAATCTCTTGTCTAAAAATAAATACATAATTTAAATAATTTCTGATTACTGTCAAGCCTATTATTCAATAAGTTGTATTTTAATTTGGTTAATATAGTAGTAACGGTTGAAAATTCAACACGTTTTAAAAATAACTGATGTCGTACCAAGTAAGTACCACCGAAAAGCTCCGCCAATAAGTGATGCACTTTGACGCTAAATTACGACATTAAAACCGATAGGCGGAATATTAGATAATAAATATTGCTGCCATTATTTTAACAAAATACCTTTTACCATTTACTTCAAGACTATAAAGACACGTGAAATATGAATACGTTTAAGATTTGACATAATATTATCACCAGGAGAAAAATAAATATACCACATTAGGGTATTCATTTATTTAACACCTAATATAATGAATAAAATTAAAAAAAAAATCAAAAAATATAAACCCGACTTCCATCCTTTCATTATTTATTTAGTAGGCAATTGATTTCGTTAAATAGGTAATCATCGTTATTATCACGATATGAACGAAAATCATAAGCACTCTTATTATATAAATACATGTTTCACGATCGAAATATACGAAACTGAAATCGATTGATATATTGAGCTTCGTTAAGTCAATTTTCGTGATTACCACATTAAATGAACAAGTGTATAAGTATTAAACTAATTTTAAACAAATGGGTACCTAAGATATATATAAATATCATGTTGTTTCGTTAAGTCCATTTTTCGTGATTACCATTCTTGCAATATGAACGAAACTTAGAAATCGAGTTAATAAATAATACAAATAAACTCTTTATTACATTATTATCGATATTAGAAATGTTAAAATAAATGTACAAATCGTTCGTTCAATATTCACTTTAAGTCCGCGCGTGGTGACGCCGCTAGTGGGTGCGCGCGTCGTCACGCGGGGGAGAGACAGCCGACGCGACGCCCGCTGTTGCTGATTTTACTTTCATCATCTGTTTCACGTGTTTACCACACATTAACACCAAATAATACAATACACAATGTATTAGACATTAGTACTAATTCATCGATTATACATTATTTATTTATTTTTAGTAATCACACAAACAAACAGCGTTATAATTGTACTATAGCAAACGTAATCTTCCTAGCGTTATTCTGATATAATACCAGGGGCCGCTTAGATTGCAGAGGATTTAGCTGTGGGGCGAGTTAATATGATCGTCTGACGTCATTCCCGTAATCCCGAGAATAATATCACTCGGTGAAATTAATTGGGATCCCGCTGTTTTACGTGCCTTCCGAAACACGGAGAAGGTCGGATATTTGCAAACCAGTGTTTGGATTGGCTACCCATCTATCAGCCGGCGGCGATAAGAGCTACTTAACCTAGCGATCGACTCGAAAACCGGCCACTTATTACGAGGCCCTTAACTCTATAGCGAACTTTTAAATATAAATAACACTGTATATTTGCTAAATTTGGCAGCCAACTAATCAATGGAAAAGATTTGTTTTTTTTTACAGTTTTTGGCAAATAGTATCTAAATGGGAGTTGTTATACCGACGTCAGGTGGTTACCCTGTTTGGCATTTCTCTAATATTGAATGAATTATACTAGGAAAATCACGACTTATATATGAAGTATAGAGTAAATGCATACAATATTACACTTACATTTAACACGTACATAGAGCTGATCTTTACTTTCTTTAATCTGAGCATAACGCTGCTATATCTTAACCATGCATTTATAGAAATGACTAGTTTTTGGATAAACAGCCAACAAATTATATTTTAATTGTATGCTATAGATTTGCTAATGATTTAAAAAAACCAAAATCACTCATGTCGATCATCTTAATGTAAATTAAGTAAATCCACCAAAAATCCCACTTTTATAGCGATTTGTTTATTCAACAAACGTCGTCTCTACCCAAGGTCGACTCCTAAGGGCCAAGCTATATAAGTGAAGGCAAGTTTACCGTTAAGGCGGGTGTAGATAAGGACCTTGATATAAGTAAGTGTGATATTTTCACTAACCCAAAAACTGTTAGCGATAGATAATATTACGCCGGAGCCAGTCATCTCAAGTTGTTTATACGTTTTTGTTTTTGAAGACTACAAAGTTCTACAATAAGTACTTTGCGCAGGTACACAAAGTCCCCGGAAATTAAGCTATGTTTGGCTCCGGCATTATACTAACTTTTAACAGTTAATGTTTATTTGTTTATTTTAAACACAATTGTCTCCTGCGCTGGTTATTCTAAAGATTTAGCTAATTTTATGGCTCATATTATAGTCGCCAAAGTAAAGTTTCCATGGCTGTGGTAACAATACTTACATGATATAAAATATATTACAGATATCATTCACACACTAGTACTACATACATATGTTTATAGCGAAAAAAAATAAGTCAGTTTAACAGTGTTTAATACTCTAAAACAAGCCTTTATTTGGACATACCCGTGAGAATCAGACCTATATACACGTTTTAAATTCTAACTAATTGATTGTTTAAGTTAGTTAGAATTTAAGACGTGTTGATATCTTTAAAGACATACTTTTCCTGTTAAGAAAAACAAACTATGGCTAGTCTATACGGCCTTATGTCGGAGAATTGCTAATTTAAGCGTCTTATATCTTTAAAGATATTCTTTTTCCGTTTAAAGAACCAGACTACAGCTAGTTTATATGGCCTTATATCGGAAAGTGATAACTAAATTATCTTATATCTTTTAAGATATACTTTTTTCCCGTTTAGAGAAACAAACCATGCCTAGTCTTTACGGCCTTTTGTCGGAAACTTGATAAAGTATGTTTATATCTTTAAAGATATATTTTTTTCCCGTTAAGAGAAACAAACCATGGCTAGTCTTTACGGCCTTATGTCGGAGACGGCTAAAATAGAACTGGAACGATTACCTGCCTTTAGCATAAAAAAGGTTATACTGAGCCAACCTTAAAAGATAGACATATGCTGTAGCGGACTTTCATTTAGAACTTTTCAAGGGGAACAATTCTGTCTGTCTATCTATCAAGACCCTTTTTCTCATGTACGAACAACTGTCTAAGTCTACTCAATCAAAAGATATAGTCATTTATGTCGCATTTCCTGTACTAGTACATACCCAAGAGGCACCAAAACCTATAGGGTACTTCCCGTTGAACTAGAATCGTTAAATTTGGCACGAAAGTATATCTCGAAAAACAATTATAGGAAATTTGTGAAAAAAAATTGCAATAGCATTGTTACATTGAAAGAAATCTTATAAAAGTATAAATCTTAAAATAACCTGACAAAGTATTACGGAACCCTTAGTGCAGGAGACTGTCGCACTAACCCGATTTATTTAAGGGTACTGTAATCCTCCTTTAACACGGTGATTTTACGTGTTCTACGAGAATAATCTTACAACGCGTTTTGCTATAATGTGGAATTGACCTACCATATTATTTGGGATTACAGTACCTTAAATTTTGGCTAAATTGTAAGGAATCCTTAGCAACATAGGGAATAAAAAAATAGCTGAAATAAGAAATCTTTATTTATAAAAGTAAGTGTAAAGTTTATTGAAACTCTAACCCCTAAACTAGGTAAGCCCGTATCACGGGGGTTAGTGCCTCCTAAACGTTGACATATTTCTATTTTAGCTACTGAATTATAAATAAAAATATAAATTAAAAAAAAAACAAAAGAAGTAAAATGCATTATTCGGAAACTTTAGTTTATGCGTGTAGTGTGTGCCTGCGTGTGTGTGTATGTGTGCGATAAAACGAAGAGCTGGAGACCTCCCATAAGGTGTTGATTGTAAGTTTAATAGGAAAGAAAGGAGTAACCTCCATATGGTGTGGTGTGGTGTGGTGTGGTGTGGTGTGTGTGGTGTGTGTGGTGCGCAGCCAGAGCAACTTAACTTAGCGATCGACTCAAATGCCGACCACTGATTAGGCCACGACCTCCTCAAAATTTGTAATGCTACAGAATTATAGTGTTATTTATATTGTAGACCACCGCTGGTCCAAATTCAGCCACAAATCTTCAGATTTGCGTACCCTAATTAAAACTATATACCCAATTTAAAATCTTTCTACAAGGTCTAGAGTAGTTAGTTTAATTAACGCTCGGTCCCAATTTGCATCGCGACAATATGAGGCTCAATCCACCTACATTTACAACACTATTAATAGAAATTTAAATATTTATCACCTAGACACGTATAAATGTAAAAATGTTCTCCAACAATGGATAATTACGTTAACTTAATAGAATGTTGAAAAGCTTCTCAGAAATTTCATTTAAAAGGCTACACACCGCAAGCACGCACGCACGCACGCACGCACGCACGCACACACACACACACACACAAACAAACCCGATTTGATTTGATCTGATTATGTACTTACTATGGAAGAGCGAGACCCTCTAACACAGGTACTTAAAAGAGGGCCTCACACCCATATAATGTAAATTACATTTAAGTTAAAGAATATTTGTATTGTATTTGAATAAAGAATATTTGTATATACATACGGTCGTCATGACTACATTTATAAAAATATGATACATATTTTATAAAAATATTGGTATTCGTACAACCTCCTCTATGTAAACAATGATTGTGCCAAGTTACATACTTAACCATGCGCAAAAGTTTTCGATTCACATATTAATATATAGACAGATATGAAGACCTGGAGAAAACACATTTAATTAGAGGTAGCGCCATGCTTGTAGCCGAATTGGGCCGGCGCGTCCGGGTACCAGTACCTCGTACTCACATAAGATCGGCGTGAAGTGGCGGCAATGCTGTCACGTCTAGTGATGGTGTTGTTGTCGCGTTTCGTTTGGTTTGTGAGACGAAAAGTTAGAAATGGAGGTAAGATTTATGCTTAAAGATTAAGATATCTATTATGATAAGAAACTTAAGATCTTCTACTAGCTTGATTAGATAGCTAATGACGGTGGAAAGGTCTATAAAAGGCGACCGACGTCAACTTATCATCTTATTAGTATCTTTAGGTTGAACTATTAACAGGAATACATTTATATATTAAGTAATTCTTATTAGGACTTTGATTTATATATTCATATTATAGCTAAAATCGATAATATTATAGAGCTTCATTAAATAATTGAAAGACAATTGTAAAAATGAACTAAATGAATATATGTACGTACTCACTTCAAAAAATATAAATGAAGTTACACATAACAAAAATGCAATATTCTTATTTTGGGCGCCTAAGTTAAGTTTTACTAAATATCAGTAGCGTTCTTATGTCAGTCATTATCTGAGGTCATTCCTGAATAGGTTTTACCCGATATTGTTTAAAAAAAATATGATAGTAATATGAGCTATTAGGCATACAGTCTATCTGCATTTCCTTTCCAATCAAGTATAATGCAAGCAGGAACAACTGCAGCAGAACGGAGTTGGCATTACCTACTTTACAAACCCTTTGCTGAAGTATTTATAAGGTCGAAATTTTAATTATTGGCTAAAGAAGAATAATACTTGCTTTTCTGACAATAATACTTTATTACTGGAACTTGGTAACCGGCTATGGTAGAGATATAATTTTTTTAAGAAAAGGTATTGACTAGCTAGCTAGCTAGCTAGCTGCAGTTGAGAGTTGGACGACTACAATGTTTTTTAGGCGTGATTAAATAAATAAACTATTACAGCGCCAAATGTTAGATTTTATGTTGTTTCGAATGTATCCCAGGTGGCAATGATGTACATATGTATATATCTCTACTTTTTTCGTAGTAACTTGATATTCTCACCACGGTCAATAATATAGGATCGCAATCGTATTAGCGTTGGGGTATTGTCGAACCCACCCCTAACACAAGATTCTAACTTAAGGTTAGTAGGAGGGGAAAGGGGAATATTAGACATACCTATAAAGTTAAGATTTATACTTTTCTTAAGATTCCTTTTAATTTGACAAAGTAATTACAAATTTACGGTTTTCGGATTTTTTCCTATACTTGTATATCAAGATATAGCTTCTTGCCAAATTGCATGGTCCTAGGTAAACGGAAAGTACCCTATACTTTTTCATTCCCTTTTCGAAGGTTCTAGTATAGGAAATGCTACATAAATGGCTATATCTTTTGATTGCGTTTACTTAGAAAGTTTATTTTAACAGGGCTTCAAAGGATCACAGACTTCAGTATTTTATTGGTCTTCACGTCCCTGAGAAAAAGGGTCTTGTCAGTTAAACGGACAGACGGACAACAAAAAGATCCTATAAAGGTTCCTTTTTTTCCTTTTAGGTACGGAAACAAAAAAGAACTGATTTTTCTGCATTTGATGTATTCGTGAAATGCAAGTTTAAGCTCGAAGACATTTTCTTGCACCCATTAGAAACTATTATATGTAAGAGGATGTAATTTAGCAAAGCACCATCTATACAACTTTAGAGACGTTCGAAGAAATAAGATTGATCACCATCACCATGATGAAGACTAACAGAAGGATATCATTATAGGATGACATCAGATCGGAACTGGTTGGGCAGGTAAGGTAACACGAACAGTGGATGTAAGTGTTCATGTATACGTCAAAGGGATCGTTCAAACCTACACTTGGGTCACTAAAGTCCCAGGTACTGTCCTGGTTCCTTCCTCTGCAATACGATGGACTCGGTCACACGGCAAATCCATGAAGCATTGATAAGGATTCCGTCTCTTTTAGATTTCAACTACAAGTGGTGTGTGAGTTAACCCAGTTATAGAAGATGACAAATGAACCAAACCTATTATGGAAGTACGTATTTAGCAGAGGATTTGGCTGTGGGGCGAGTTAAGATGGCCGATTGCCATCTGACGTCATCCTCGGAACCCCCACGATCTCTGCAACCTCTCGACTAATATCGCAAAGTGACATTAATCGGGTCACACTGTTTTACGTGCCTTCCGAAATTCGGAGGAGATCGGATATCAAATATAAATCAGTGTTAGAATGGGTCACCCATCTATCACCTAATCACAGCAAGAGCTACTTAACCAGGCAGACAGACGGACGGACAGAGCGAAGTTCCTTGTAGTACTTTGGAACCCTAAAAACTGTCGAGTACCTAGGTATTTAGGTTAGCAATTTTAACTAATTAAATAGAAGCTACAATTTCTGTTTCGCCATAAGTGCAGGTTAGAACGGTTGAAATGAAATTAATTAAAACTTAATTAGCAAATTGAAAGGATATAATGCAAAAATGTAACGATGTAATGTAGTAAAATTGTCGCCCATTAGATAAATAGCCCATCATATTAATAAACATTTTTTTTATGTTACAAGGGGCAAACGAACAGGCAGCAGGCCAGTAGGCACTTAGCCCTTGCCCATGCCCATTGCACGACCAGGTGGCAAGCAGATGCGTTGCCGGCCTTAATAACGAGTTTTGGCCACCGGGAAGTCTCGCAAACCGAACGAAACTAGACAAAACCACCATCACTTGACCGTACAGCATTGCCGCCCATTCGCGCCGATCTACTGTAAGAAAGAGGTACTGGTGCCCGGACGCGCCGGCCCAATTCGGCTACAAGCATGGCGTTACCTCTAATTTAGTTCGAATAACAGCTATAACTATTTTATCATAAAATGAATCGGAAAGGAGATATTGTTAAAAAAACTGCTTTTAGGCGGCATTTTTCCAATATGGCGGCGCCCTTGATAGTTTGGATTTTATTGATCATATTAAAGTTATGTGTTATGTTATTAAGTAAATGTTATTTTTATGTTTCAATCCGCCACCAAAGCACAGCACTACACTGACTTTCCGATGTGCCTCAACGCACGTTTCGCTTCGACACCGAAGCATCCTCGGAAGATAGACTCTACAAAGGTTGTTCGTAAAATCTTTACGAATGACCTTTATTTATATTAAGACAAAAGTTATATAATTTTTGTTATCAAAACTTAGAACTCTTATTTCTTGTCAGGTAATTCAACGTCCGCCATTTTGGAGGGTTGCGCACGTGTCCATCTGTTGAACTGGGGGGAGACATACATAACTACGGCCCCCTACGCGCACTGCAAGGGTATAGTTATAGGTACACTTAGTATGGAATTGGGCGGCAAGGTGAGTTCCTCTTCTGACTATCTAATAGAAGTGAAGTGAAAACTTTCGGTACCATTTTACGAAAATTGCGCGTACGGAGGAATATGAAATTTGGCATGATTATAGTCTATATTATAGAAGATGGTGTGCGAATGCTTGGAATTTTTTATAAAATATGCATTATAAGTGTAGCCGAGCTGCAATAGCTCAACGATATAAGGTATGGACTGAAATCCACAAGGTATCCGGTTCAACCCCGCCGCCGTTGGGGTATTGTCGCACCCACTCTTAATATAAGCTTTCAATTTAAGCTTAGTAGGAGGGGAAACGGGAATATTAGACATACCTAAAAAGCATTCTTAATATTCTTTAAAAAAAATGTATTAAAATATTTATAATAAAACCTTACGCACACCAATGCCAAACGATTTACACACACATGTATACATTTTATTATAGGATTTTATAACATATAAAAAAATGTAATAGTGTCATCATCACATATCTTTTGAGGCAGGCAACAAAAATTAAAAAAAATGTTTTTTCATTTGATAAAAATGGGTTTCGCCCCCGGGTGGGCTCGAACCACCAACCTTTCGGTTAACAGCCGAACGCGCTAGCCGATTGCGCCACGGAGGCGATGGGAAGAGTTAGGTAAATGTACTTCAAATGTTTTCGCACGAAATAATCGTAAATTATAAATGTGCCCTCCACTCGCAGGAAAATTTGGGGGAAAAAATTACACTGTGATAGAAATATATTGGTGGTACATTATGTTTGTCTGCATTGTAATTTAAAAATTGGGGAAGTTAGAGCACGAACATGGAGGATTCTGCAACACACAACTATTACTGACTTCAGACGACGACGACGGCATTACAAAAGAATAGTGAATTGGATGTGAGATCTGGAGATGGGAAAGAGTGACACATACAGAGGAAGCCCATATGCCCAGCTCTGGGTTGTTAAAGGCTGAAGGTAGTAGTAGTAACTTTATCTTCCTTAAGGTATATAACCATGCCTATACCTAAAACAACGTTTTCCTTGCATCAGCCTATGATAATTTTAACAAATAAATTATTCTACACAACGAAATAATGTAAGACGCTCTTACTCGCCGATACACCTCGCTAGTGACACCCCGCTTCTCCCTCAGTTCGCCCCGGGAGTTCACACGCGACGCCTGCGCTCCTTAGTTTAAGTTTCCTGTGTATAATGTCGTAACCAAACTGATTAAAAAGTGAACTTATACTGTTTTATTTATGACAATACCCTTGTTATAATAATTAATTCATTGGATCGCTAATTCGTTGTACTTACACAAAATTTAATGCGATGTAAGGCAAATATTCTTGGATCCGCGCCTGTTCTGATCGTCCTGATATAATTTGTTCAACTAATAACGAATACTTCAAAACTTCAATAGTCTTCTATTAGAATCTGAAATTTCACCCTCACCACCTTGATGTCCTAAGATCCACAACCGTGCGATTTTCAAGAAACTTCATACCTCGCACAAATCCTCTGTGGAATCAGTTACCAGCGTCTGTATTTCCGAACGGATACGACTTAGGGACCTTCAAGAAAAGAGCATACTCATTTCTCAAAGGCCTTTGTAGTACTTTGTAATCTTCAAGGATAAAAATGTACAAGCACTTTGAGATATGTCTGGCTCCGGAATTAGAATATTCTATAGGTGAGTATTGTTGTCTGTGTCAACTTCGGCTACGTTCACACGGCGTCGTGTGTTTTACTACCGGAACAGTTTTTTTACAGGATTCAGTTTAGTTGTAACGGTATTTCAATACTTGAGTTCACACATGCAACCGGATTCAAGGCATGGAAAAAAAACAAATCTTGCTAAAATTCAGATACTATTTGGCGACTACAAAACGAACCGGCTATACTGCAAAATCTTGGGTCTGATGCAGTGGCACAACACATTTATTACATACATTAATACGATATAAGCATGCGTAGATTAGGTTATTTACTGAATCTTGAAACCGAATACACGTTGGGTTGCACAAACGCGACGGAATGAAAAGTCAAAAGGTGAGTTCACGTGGGATCCCGATTCGAGGTCCTGGGACATTTATTCATCCTAGCGTGATCCCGGTCTAGACGTTACAACGCAGTCCAGTAGTACTAGAGTCCGCTTAGATTGCGGAGGATGTGGCTTTGAAGAGAGTTAAGACTGCCGTCATCCCCGGAACTACCACGCTCTCTATAATCTTGACAAATATCACCTAAGAACGGATTGTTCGATAGAGATAGATTAAGAAGGACTAAGGGCGCAAGTTATATTTTACATGGACGAAGTCGCGGGAAACAGATAGTAGCTAACGTAGCTAGTGATTTGATAATCGCTAACTACATTATCTACTAGTTGCAATTTTATTCTAATTAATCATCTTCTTCCCAGCGATATCCCGGTTAAATAATATCTGATTGCAGAGGATTTGGCTGTGGGGCGAGTTAAGATGACTGATTGCCATATGACGTCATCCTCGGAACCCCCACGATCTCTACAACCTTACGACTAATATCACAAAGTGACATTAATCGGGTCCCACAAGAAATTTGGTAGAGTTGACGGCACGTAACTTGGCAAGGATCGTCAGATGTATATAATCCGATTTTTGGATGTTATCAGGAAATCACGTACGCACAAACACTTGTTTCAAGCGCATAATTGGTTCACCACTTTATTGCCTCCCATTGGACGAGATGACCCTATTCCTATCGCTTCTAGCACTTGCAATTCGCACGTATACTATACACGTGAAAAGTTTCCCCCACTACCTTAACTGTAGAGACATTCAATTTCATTTTATTATTGTATTGTAATGACTTTTATTTTTTTACTATAATGAAGCTGTTTTGAATCTATATATTTTGTTTTTAAGTGACTGATGTAAATTATAATTCTCAAGCATGTTGTGATGACCCATACTTAGTAATATATATAGGTAATAATTTTCTTTTCTTAATTGTATCTTATGATTCTTTGTGTGTACCTACTGTCGGTTATCCTGAAATAAATAAACCTTGCCAAATTATCTGCCGGCGATTGTAAGCTTTAAATCCGTTGCAGAGAACGCGTAGATCTAAGGGAGGTGAGCTGCGGGTACCCGGAGAAACGCGACCTCATCATGCTACGTAACGAGCTCGTGCAGCATCTGGCGGCTGGACCACGGGATGTAGACGCAGGTCGGAAACCTTTTTATAATATTTTATGCAGCAGTTGTTTATACAACTTTATAAGGATATAATAACTTTATAATGAGCCCTTATATAAGGGCTTATATATTATGAGCCCTTTTATAAGGGCTCATAAAATAATCAGCGGAGTGAGTGAGCGCAACGCTTGCAGTCTTTTTGGTTTGCTGCCGAAATGTGCCGGCGCGACCGGGTACCAGTACCTCTTTCTAACATAAGATCAGCGTGAAGTGGCGGCAAAAAAAATGATTTTTAGTGCATTTCGTTTGTCACATTTTTAAATCTATATAGATATATTATTTATGTGTTATGTAAGAAGAGCAATTTGTATTGCTTCGTCTGAAGTGTGCTCACCTTGTAAGTGCGTTGGAATTTCTGGCACTCCGTGTGCTTTCATAGCTGGCAAATGTGCGAACAAGCACAAAAATAACAGTCATCACTGTGGTTTTTAGGCTCTCTCCAAACCGTGGGTACTCCAAAACGAAATGATTTTTTCTTACCTTGAAACCATTGTCTAAGTTCTTCAACACACACAGAACACACTATATGGGGAGCCCAAGATTTATCTTCTGAACAAAATTAGAAATATTCCTTTGTTGCTTCTTGACGGTATAAGACCCACAAATATAACAGAAACTGTTAGGAGAGTTAACACATCCTCTAGTAGCCATTTCTTCTCAAAACGGTAGCACAAAAACCACAGTGGCTGGCTCCACACTGATCGAGTCACTGCCTGCAACTAAGGTCACGCCCGGCGCCCAGCAGACAGTAGGTTTAGGGAAGGGGCAGACAGACTGATACAAACATGCCTTGTTCCAGTAGGAACTGGATTTTCCCAGTAGGAACTGGATTTTCCTAGTAGGAACTGGATTTTCCCAGTTTGGATTCGTTTTGTTATTGAAATAAATAGATTAAAACCTTATTTTATCTTAGATATACACTCACATTGTGTAGTAACTTGTTCATCATAAAAGCTCCATAATTCAGACTCAATTTACCGCATATATAGGCTATATAATACAGAAACATTGAACCAATACCGAACCTAAAATCCCATTTAATAAGAAAATTTCAGGTGAAATTTGTGACTTATCTATGGGTGATAGAATTTTTTTACTATTTTTTCCGTAATCTGCACACAAAATACTGTTAAAATCACTAGTTAAATATCCTACAATTTTTTCATCGCAGACCTGCGTTATGTACTGTTTTTATGACAACTGTTGTGCAGGGAGGTGATTTATCCGAGATCACTCTCAACTGCCAGGTTTTTCACCCAATTGTATCGGGCCTATCTCACGAGGACGGCGCGCCAAGACAGTTAGAAGAGGACGCACCCGGAGAGACCGTCCCCTTCACGGACCAGGGGATCATGCTCATACCGCAGAAGAGAAGGCGGTCGTCTTCGCACAACACCTGTCGCGCGTTTGCGACGCGGAGATGGCCATTCCTGGCGATGACGAAGATCTGGACGATCAAATTGCCACCTTCATTGAGACGCTGCCCCACCTGGAAGCCGGTCCACCGTTGGCCTCCACATCGTTGGATGAGGTAAGGGCGATCGTTCGAGGCCTAAACGCCAGGAAGGCCCCCGGCCACGATGGTATCGGGAATGAGGCGCTCAAGCGGATACCGGATCGGGCAGTGGAGCAGCTCGTGGCAATCGCCAACGCGGTGCTCCTCCATGGCCATTTTCTCGGGCTATGGAAACGGGCAGAGGTCGTCATGGTACCGTAGTCGGGGAAGGAACCATTATTTCCCCAGAACTACCGCCCCATTAGCTTTTTGCCAACACTGGGCAAAGTGGTCGAGAAGGTTATACTAATTAATTAGAGGCCGCGAAAAGATCTGGGAGCTAGATTCCCTCCCGCCGGAACAGTTCGGCTTACGAGCCGGGCTGGGAACGGATTTCCAACACTGGCGGATAACAGACGCCATTCGGGAGGGACTAGAGAGAAGAGAGACCACCGGGGCGGTGTTCAATGACTTCGGTAATGCGTTCGATCGAGTATGGCATGACGGCCTCGTTTTCAAGATGGCCCAACAAGGGTTCGGAGGAGCACTGACGAGGCTAGTCTCGTCATACCTCTCCGGCCGAACGTTCCAGGTGAGGATTGGGAAAGCCGTCAAGTCGGCCCTATACACCGCGACGGCGGGTGTTCCTCAAGGCTCACTGCTGGCTCCGGATCTGTTTAACATCTACACATCAGACATCCCCAGAACACCGGGGACGGAGCTAGCAGTTTGCTGTTTCTACAATCAACTTGGCTTCAAAGTTAGAATAAAATAAATGTTTGAGCTCAATTTAAAATTAATTTGTAAATTTAATTTTTTCTGAAATTATTATTTCTTATTAAATCAATTCACTAATTAAGTTATATTGTATCATCTAAGATACTGAAAATAGCTTTAATATAATTCCAAAATGATCTAATACCTGTTTCCTTCTTTTATTTATTTTGTAGTAAATATTGTTTTCCAATTTTGGATTTAAAGGAGGATGGGTAAGAGCGTACCCAAAAACAAAGTTGATTGTAGCATCATGAGCTACATCACTATTTATTGTGCTTGAGGTATATTTTAATTTATCCTATGACAGCATGCCTGAATTCAATGGGAGAAAAAAGATATAGAGACCTTAATTTTTTATTTTTAATGATTTCGTTTGGTGGTTTTCGTTGGTTTTAATTACTTAATTAGTGTTCCATTGATCCAATGCAATCGACTCATGCGTGCCTGCCTAGCCTACCTCCACAAACAAGGGCTAACGTAATCATAGGTGGAAGTGGTTAAGCACAACGAGCCTGAAACTGAAACATTGTTTCAGAAAATATCAGATGGGTATGGGTAAATGAAATCGGATCTAGTTCAACCTCTAAGAAGATACAAGCTTGCGCGTTCATTAATGTATCTGTCGCAGTCATCTTGTTAAACCTTATTGAATCACTAGCGCGTTCATTGAATGACGACACTCAATTGAATCACTAGACCGAACGTTGATTGAACAAATGTCACTCAACGTCCAACTAGTTTGCTGATTGAAACATAGCCCTTTCAATAGAGCGGACGTAATCAGTCAGATTATTGAATCTTAGTTTTCTGAGGAATACGTAATAACTTAATGCTTTTTTACTGCTAATAAAGTTAGTTATACCCAATTCAACGACTACGCTAAATGACGTTTAGTCAAGATCTTAAACGTTACATTAAGATATTATATTTAATTGTACTAACATCAAAAAATAAGGTGGAAGATGCTGAAAAGTAAAAACAATATCTGACTATCACCTAAAATGTAACCAAATAAATATATTTAACCAATATTGTACATTTTCGGGATCGGTTTTTCTTATAAATAAAGGTGATATTTGGTTCTATTTCTCTTTCAATATTTTCATTATTGACAAACCAATAGTCTTGGTTAATCGTACAGTTCATAAATATATATTTTTTTTTCCACATCATTTTTGCCCTTATGGACGGTGCTTGAACCCGAAGATCTCATAGTGAAACAAATTTCACTTCTTTCCCTTCCTCTTCTTCTCTTCCCAAAATCTCTTCATCCCCTCGCTGTGTTCCTGTTTCCTTTGTTCTGTCCACTTTGTTCCTGTCCTCCTCCTCTCATTTCCCATAGTTTTGGTATTCCTAATTCTGTTGCTTAATTCTTCCCTGTCTGTCATCATTTGCTTGTTGATCCCTACCTGCCTTAAGTCTTCCTCTATTTCATGAAACCAATTTGTTTTCTTGCTTGAACTATTTACTACATCAAAGATTTCCTTTGTCTGTTGTTGTCCATTCTCTGTATATGCCCATAGAAAGTTATTCTGCGTTTTCTGATCAACTCTGTGAGTCTGTCAGTGTGCTGGTACAACTCATTGGTAGGCCATTTCATCCAAATGCCATTTCTTTGTATTGGTCCCAATATTTTTCTGAGAATTTTACGTTCAACATTTTCTGTCTCTAAGATGCCTGATGTGTAAACATAGATTATGTTTTTTTTATGGTACAATATAAGGCCGGAGCTCTAGTGGCCGAAGGCGGAATTATGAGTTTTAACTTAAAACCCTTAATTTATATTCACTTTTTGTTGGGATCTAGTGGTTTTTGATCTATTATCTTTAAGCCATAGGTAAAGGAGCTTTTAAACTTTAATTTTTTAAAATAAAATTATGTTTAATAACTATCTAAAATATCTCTAATGACATTCATTTTTAAAATCATGGGGTCATACGACCTTTTGGACTCTGTTAGACTCCTTAAATTAACAGATATAATCTCATCTATAGCAATACTAGAAACCCACGAGCTTAAACTATACATTTCTAATGGATAAGTCGACATAACATCATTTCCGTTAGTTTCAATTTTAGTTGTTACAAGTAAGGGGATTTTCTTATTGTTCCAATATGGATTTGAACAGCATTCTTTTAAATTATCCAATAAGAGATTATTAATATTGTAATGACCAGACGCTGACTTTAAACTATATTTGTATGCCAAATATCTTCGTCTTAAATGTAAAGGGGGAAGGTTAAGTTCACTTTCCATGACGTATATCGGAGTGCTTTTGATGAAACCTCCAATAATTCGCATTGATTGGTTTTGAACTTTTTCTAGTTTAAAAAGATATGTCTTAGCACAACAATCATACAGAAAACTCCCGTAATCTAGCCTGCTTCTTATCATTGCAATGTATATTCTTCGTAGATGTGTTGGATGTAGGCCCCAAGATGACCCAGCTAAGCATTTTAATATATTTTGTAATCTTTGACCTTTTTCTACAATCTCCTTAATATGTCTGTGCCATCGAAGAGATTTATCCAGCCACATACCAAGGTACTTGTATACATCGACGGAATCTACCAAATTATGATTAATTTTTAAATTGATAGGTTGATTTCTACGTCTTCTACTATATAGACAGCATTTAGATTTTCTTTCCGAAAGCTGTAGTCCAAGGTGCTCGAGTGTTGCATTAAAATTATCAAGCGCTATTTGAATTTGGTTAATACTCTCCAGTGTATTTTTATGAGTGAAATATAAAACAAAATCATCAGCGTATTGACAAATTGAAACATTATTGTAACTTCGACATAATTTATAGGTTGCAATATTAAATAGGAGTGGAGATAGCGGGTTCGTGGATCGCTTTCTTATAAACCCGTGCTGAATGTTACATAAAAATCTACTTAAGTGGTTATACATGTCATTGTAAACTAATGATTCAAATATTTTTGCTATTGTTGATATTATGGCGATGGGACGGTAGTTAATTACATCGTTTTTATTCCCAGATTTGAAAACTGGAACGATTCTAGTTTCTTTCCAAGTATCAGGAAATGTTTCTTTACTTAAAGATTTGTTAAAAAGTAACATTAGGGGGAGCGATAATGGCCATGCACATTTGATTAAGAATATTGGGGGAATATTGTCAGGACCGGAGCTCTTAGAATTATCAAGTTTTTTCAGTGCGTTAAAAATAGTATTGCGGCTTAGAACAATATTACCAATGTTTTCGTATGGAATGGGATTATCTATTTCGGATTCATAGCCAACATTAGTTTCCGTTTCATAAACAGAAGAAAAGTGTTTTACAAATAATTCAGAAATAGATTTGCTGTCAGTAGCCTTATTACCATGTAACGTCATTATAGGTGGATAAGAGCTACATTTTTTGCGAATATTTTTTAGATGAGTCCAAAAGTATTTCGGATTTTTACCAATTTCATTCTCTATTTTATTAATGTACTTGTTATGGCAAACCAAAATTAACTTAAGATATATATATATTAATATGCTGCTGTTTATGTGTCATTTTTGTATATTACAATGGGAAAATGGGCAAGCGGTTCATCTAAGTGACTACCAACTCTCATGGACATCTGTACCACCAGGACGCTCGTAGATGTGTTTCCGGCCTACAAAGAGGGGTTTAGGCCACCGGCATCTTTTACAAACCGAACGAAACGCGACAACAGTACCGCTTGACTCACCACTCTGATAAAATCATGTCATATTTTACAGTAACAATTAATACTAATTTTGTCATTAATACTAGCAAAAACGGACAACAGATAGCCAACTCGGAATATTACTCAAAAAGGCAAAGGCAAAGGCAAAGGCAAAGGCAAAGGCAAAGGCAAAGGCAAAGGCAAAGGCAAAGGCAAAGGCAAAGGCCTTTCGCCCTTCGCCCTTCGCCCTTCGCCCTTCGCCCTTCGCCCTTCGCCTTTCGCCTTTCGCCTTTCGCCTTTCGCCTTTCGCCTTTCGCCTTTCGTCAGACGGAAGTTGATCATCTTAACTCGCTCCACAGACATATCCTATGTAATTTAAGCGGACCCTGGTACTAGACCGAATAACGCCTAGCTTCTTCTAAGATGTTATTCTATGGTATCCATCTAGGTGTGATCTACGGTGGCCTGCATCTTAAAATAATTTTGGAGATTCAGTGAAGTATACAGTACATAAATAACGAATGTAAATAAAGATGAAGGCTAAGGTTTACATAAATATATGTGTGGAATTAATAATACACACTACAAAGGCTGGCTCGTACCTCGGTCAACGGATTAGAATTGCTATCCAACTAGGTAACGCAGCCAGTCTTTTTTGAACCTACCCCACTTACACCGATGCGGGTCAGCTTTTTTAATTCTTTTCTTCCTTCTATATTTTTGTTTTGTTTCTATTATGTAATATGTTTTTTAGTTTAATTTAGAATTAGTTTCTTTTATTTGTATTATGTACATAGTTTTCTTTTTAATAATTAAATTATAATAAAATGAATTTCACTACACGTTGACACATATGATATACACTAGCAATCCGCCCGCGCTTTGCATGAGTGCGCGTAGATATGTATTATACTTATAAACCTTCCTCTTGAATCTTCGTTTTGTTCTATTAATTGTTGAAAACAGCTTTAAATTCCGTTGTGTAGTTTGAAATATCTAATCGAACAAGAATGCAAAGCGATTGTGAATACTAAATAAGAAATTATGGCGAAAAACTAAAACAGCTCGCTCTGTCAGTAGCGCTACCTACCGCGTTTAAATTCCCTACGTATAAAATTGCATTGGGGCAGATAGTAATAATGGTATTATGCAGTAATCAGTTAAAAAAGGGTAAAAAAAAAGTACATTTCAAAAGTAAAAGCCGACGAAAATTTTCACCACTGGGGAGTCGAGAATCATGTACTGAACCCATGGGATGCGTATCCGGTACGATCTCTTTTACACACGGTATAAAACAATTTAAATGAAGTTGTTGCGGGATCTATCTAACGCGCTCTTGCCTCGTCACAGATGCTGTGAATGAACGCTTTCGCTCCGATAAGAGTTCATTCTCAAAAGCCTAAAGTCAAACTATCAAAGTGGAAGTGATAAGCAGTTCGCCTATGATCCGGTTTATAACGGTGAGATCAAAAGCGATACATACAAAAGCAATATAATTTTTCAAACTAATTTAACATGTCTTATAGCACCATTATTTATTTGTTTATTTATTTATTAATTTTATATCAAATTAGTACGGCGTGAACGAGTTACACTGATAGATAAATTATAATTACGAATTAATATTATTTAAAATTAGGTATAAGATTATATTATTAAATTAATTTAAAACAAAGTAAACACAAAGATAAAAATTAAATTATACATGAGGCTGTGTTGTTTTTTGTGTAATTTTTGCATGAGAAATCTGTATACGCATAAAAGCGAAAGGAATCTCGAAATCTCTATCACGAACTTTCGAAAATTGCGGGGCGTACAAAGCTGAAATTGTGCAAAGTAGTTTATAGTTAGTAGCCATTTATTGAAAACGGATTTTTCGATGGGGTCATATTAAGGAGCTCTAAGTGCCCTAGCAAGTTTAATTTAACGCGAACGAAGTCGCGGGAAACAGCTAGTGCTCGATATTTATTTTATATATTTTTATTTTATTAGGGAAAGAAACAGTATAATATTTATTACAAAAATTCTTATAACATAATATATACACCAATTAAGTTTCCACTTTTAAATATAACTTGCTCGTTGACTTAACCAAGCATAATTCTGATAATTCTCACTAATGTTTGGGAAAACATTTTCAATAAGAGCTAATTGAGAGTCTACAAATCGGCAAAAGTCGTTGGTAAGAGTAATTAATCCAGATGTCGCATCAACTGGGACTTTTCCATTTCCAACAGCTAACAATTGTTTGGAAAATTGTGCAGCACTTTGATCATTTGAATTTGAAGTTGAACTCTCATATTAGTGGTTAGCGATAATGTTTTTACGTTATTCCATAAAGGTGATGCCTTCAGGCAAGCATTCAATTCACGTGCAGGCGTTCCACGGGGAATTACTGGCAATGTCTGTCTGAAATCGCCTACCAACAATATCATCAAGCCACCAAAGATGTTGTTATTTCGCCGAAGATCCTTCAGTGTGAAGTTAAGTGCTTCAAGTGATTTCTTATTTGCCATTGTGCACTCATCCCAAACAATGAGCTTGCATTGCATCAACAATTTTCCCATTGAACTGGATCGGGAAATATTGCATGTTGGAGTATCAATTGTGTTTAAATTGAGTGGCAACTTAAGCGCAGAGTGTGCAGTACGACCGCCATCTAGAAGAGTCGCCGCAATTCCAGATGATGCTAACGCCAAAGCTATGTCACATTATGATCGAATAGTGGCCAAAATCAATGAAATGACAAATGTTTTCCCTGTTCCTTCAAGTGCGTCCAGGAAGAATAGACCACCAGTATTATTGTCCACCGCTTGCATTAATGTTTCGTATACTTGTTTTTGCTGTTCATTTAGCAACGGCACATTATTTCGAACGAATTCTTGGTTGTATGCATCGTGCATCGATCGATTTGGCGCAATCATTTCTACTTCAATCAGTAGCTTGTTTGCAATAGTCAATCATTGATCCTCAATCAGAATCAATCCTTCATTGTAGATTTCATCGGTTATTTGGATGTCAGGATTATTCGTTTGAATAACTATCAAGTACAAAGCTGGAGCGACTCAACTCCAAGCAGTTTTATCTTTAATATAGTCTTCGACAGTATAATACACTTTAAAAACAAGCATGTTTTTTACATGTAGTTTAAATTTAACTAGTGACAAATGTAATATTGCATCTGGAATTTTGTTAAAAAAGCGTATACTTGCGCTCACAAACGATTTCTGTACCCTACCTAGACGCAGGAACGGAGTCACAAGTTTATTCCTGCTTCTGGTTTGCCTACCACGCATATCACAATTGTTTTTATAAAGATGAATATTTTTTCTAATAAACATAATATTGGCAAATTTATACTGTGAAGCAACTGTAACTATACCTATCTCTTTAAATTTTTCGTGGAGGGAATCACGTGGCTTTAATTATAAATCGACATTATGGCTCTTTTTTGTGTATTATACAAAGTATTTTTCACATTATACATAGACTGTCTCATCTACCAGTTCCATTTCCTCATCATATTAAATCTTACAATGGTCACCTCCTCCCTCTTTATTATGTTCTTTTTTTTATAGTTATAAAGCGTTTTAACTTACCTCCTACAATATTATCGCGACGACCTGAAATAGACATAATATACATTTAAAGCACATCACAACAATAGTCATTTCTTTGAAGAAAAGTGGTATTAATAATACTGTGGTTTTTCGTAAAGATATCGTTACATAAAGACGGCAAAACATCACTAATATAACAATAGAATAGAAAAAAACTTAAAATGAAGCCGATGGAAGCTATTATATTGATTTAAAGGCAAATAAGTCTATTGAATTAGATTATACTTTGCGAAATGTAAAGTTAGCAAACTATAAATTAAATTCAACGTCCAAACCAACGCCTTTATCATTGAGGGCGCTTGTGTTTTGTTGACTGTAAATCATACAAATTGGGCCAAATGTAATTGATCGTAAAACAAGGAAAGAAGTTTTTCTATTGGAAAAATATGCACGTCTCGAATATCTGTGCAGTTCTGACGACGAACGCGACTTGAGTTGTAATTACCCTATTTCTGGGGTAAAATTACCCTATTTTTTTGGGAAAACATTATTGTCATTTTTTTAAATTTATTTATTAGGAAAACCAACAATTTAAAGTAACGTAAAACATTTTATCAAATTTTCCACTAATAGCTAAAACGAAGCATGAACTTTTTTATATTATTTCCCCTGTAAACGACGTATTTTTGAGACGACTTTCTGGTTTAAGATCTTTATTTCTAAGAAGAATTATAAAAATCATATATTGTAAAATAAATTATTTATACTTTTAAAACAACAATTTTTGTATATTCTTTTGCATTATATATATTTAATTAGAATATTAATGATAATTTTTACGAATATTGAATATGATTTTGCATTTTATAAACTTGAAAGGGTATTGCTGAGTTTACATCAGTAACTATATGTATTTTAAATAAATAGGTTTAGCATTGGTTGGATTTTAATAAATATATTTCATATGATGCAATAGAAAAAATTATAATTATTCATTAAATATCATACAAAGTCGAGGGCATAAACTAGTTGCTTACACTATCAATTATTTGTCAAATACTCGAACAACACTCGTTACATAGATATTTATCGATAGATCTAAGCCACAAACGCATAATCGGACTAGTGACGTGACATTAATTACTATCGATAGTAGCAAACTTATCAGTTGAATTAATTATACTCCACAGTTGTGTTTGACTTACGATTTATTATCGATAACGATATGCAAACTAGATGTAGCGATAGTTTTGTGTTAAAGTTTAGCGCAATTTATCATTTTAACTTAGACATATTATTAGACATATATTTTTTTATATATTTTGTATTTAACTATCTGTTACCTGCGACATCGTCCGAATAAATAGCGGGAACTCTTAGAGTGTTTTTAATCTTGCTCTATCATGTCTACTAAGTATAAATTACCTAATTTAAATTTTGTATGTGCTGCGGTTTTAGAGATTTCGTGTTAGATGACATTCTTTTATGTATATATATTTAGATATTAGCTTATTAAAAAATGCTTAGTTATAGCATACGAGAACATTAAGCATGTCTCAAAGCATTCATAGTAACGTTCATTTATAATAAACAAAACGCAGAATGTTACAACGTTATAAAGACGTCATAAAAATCAAATTCGCAACCAAAAACCCCATAAATAAAAACCCCACAACAAAGAATCGTTTACGACAAAATAATAAATACCCTTTCGCCCGGCATAAATTGCAAATCGGGGCAATAACAGAATCGCCATAAATTCCAAAAACATTTTATGGCTATAATCATATTTTTTGCGAGTCGATTGAGGGATAACAACGTCCCTAAATCTGTTCCTATCGCAGTATCGGCTGCAATCAGACGTGGCGCGTTTCTGATCTTTTATTCATGCAAGAGCCGCCGCTAAGATTGCAAGGCGGCCAACCTAATGCCTTTCAACTGCTGCTAATAACCTGCCAATTTATCAAATTCGCTCGCGGCGATACGAGCTTGAACGCGTGGTCGAGTAAAAGGTGCTAATTCAAGTAAAAATATTAGGTACACATTTATATTGCACACGAATAGCGATGTCTATTAAAAGTCAAGGTAGTGCTCTTCGTGGAAAGCTGATTGAACGATTAAACAACGTCCCTGAGTCTGCTCCTATCGCAGTATCGGCTGCAATTAAATGTGGTGAATCTCTGATCTTTTATTCATGCAAAAGCCGCCGTCAAAATTGCAAGGCGGCCGAACTAATGCCTTTCAACTGGTGTTAAAAACCTGCCAATTTATCGAATTCGCTCGCGGCGATACAAGCTTAATCCCTTGGTCGAGTAAAAGGTGCTAATACAAGTAAAAATATTAGGTATAGATTTATATTACACGCGAATGGCAATGTTTGCTAAATGTCAAGGAAGTGTAATTTGAGGAAAGCCGATTGGGAGATAAAAAGGTATGGTCGAGAAAAAAGTGCAAATTCAAGTAAAACTATTACGTATAGATTCATATTGCACACGAATAGCTGTGTCTGTTAAATTTCAAGGAAGTTTTCGTCGTGGAAAACCAATTGAGAGATTTAAAAGTATTACCGAGTAAAAGGTGCAAATTCAAGTTAAGATATTACGTACAGATTTATATTGTACACGAATAGCTATGTTTGTTAAATGTCAAGGAAGTTTTCTTCGTGGGAAGCCGAATGAGAGATAAATACGTATAGTCAAATAAAAGGTGCAAATTCAAGTAAAAACAATACGCACGGAATTATATTCCACACTAATAGCAATGCCTGCTAACTCCTAAATGTCAAGAAAATGTTTTTCATGCGTTGTTAGCCACTTATGTGAATCGCCTGCCCGTTTGCCCCTTGAATTATAAAAAAACCCTTACCTATCGAAATCGGTGAGTCTGGATGAATCCCTGAATCCCTTAGCGAATGGATTTGAATCAATCTTCAGTTTTGTGATGAGCTGGTTCTGGTAGGCGGTGACCGCTGTGAACACCGTCTCCGGGAATATGAAGGTCCTGTACTGTTCCCTGGAGAGGTCTGTGATGGGACCCCCGCCGTCCCGGACCTTTACAAGGTGGATCCTGGGCTGGTACCGGTGCATGGAGTTAAGGACGATCTGTAAAGAAATATTGCTGGCATTAGAATTAACGATTATTAAATGTAAGTAAGTCATCCTTAGCGCAGCTTAGAAATATATAAAGTATTTATTGCCCACTAGAGATCGTCTGGTAGTCAAAATTCGGCCACAAATCTTTAAATTTGCATACTATATGCTTATTTATTTATTTAACCTTCATTTCTTTCTTCACCCACGTTCTCTAATATTATAATTTCGTAAAAAGCAGTCGCCATTTTGAATATAAAATAAAAATAAATCATTATTTAAAACTCACACCTTTACATATACAAGTTAGCTTAAATTAATTTCACGAAACTATTTTACAGTATAACAAAAATCCTACTATTATTACAAACGCTAATGTACATGGATGTATGTTTGATGTTCACTTACGGAAAAACTACTGACTGGATTTTAATAAAACTTTAGAATAATATAATATATAATCGTGGGTTCGAATCCCACCTCAAGTTTGGGTGTATATTTATATGTATATATAATGAAAAAAAAAATTGTGTGTAGCAGGACGCTGTTACCTATAACACAGGCAATCAGTTGTCTATCTTAGGAACAGACGCCCGTGTGTCATATAATCCTCTATATTTATTTATTCAGACAAAGCTAACTGCCTTATCAATTAACTGTTATCATAAAGAAAAAAAATTCTTTAATTACACCGCAGGAAAAACCATAATCTAATCTGGCATTTCCAAAACAATATGCTGTATTCTTGTTAAATTAATTAACGTTATCTATTTGATGTCGGTGTCGGTGATTTCTCATCACTACATTGTAATTAATTTGTGGGCCGATGCGACGGCCGATAGCGGTGGACAGACTAGTGACGTGCCACGGACCAATTCGATTAATTTAATCGAGTTCGAAACGATTTTCGACAAAAAAGACGGAGATTTATTTAGCGGTTTAAATAAATACTAAATTTAGTTTCTAAAAAATTAATAACCAAGACTAAAATTGGCTCAATTGACTAGCTGTGCACTCGACTTCGTCAGTGTAAAATTAGGTAAATAGATAGATAAAATTTAAGCGTGATGATGCATAGCCCATAGACTTCCTCGATAATGGGTTATCTATCACTGAAATAATTTTGAAATCGGACCATTAGTTCCTGAAATTAGCGCCTTCAAGTGAACAAACAGACTCTTCAGCTTTATATATTAAAGTATAGATTAATATATTCCACACTGCATTAATTCCGTGAGCCAGGTCCAAATATTTACCTTATTTTTTTATGCCTGTCATAGTAAGGCAAAGTAAGGCTATATTTAGCCTAGTTCAAGATTATATTCAACTTGACACTAAAGAAAGTAAAGTAGAGTCGAGTTTTAAGTCGAATAGCCCGTTTAAAAATAAATGCTTTTTGTTATTGGTGCCCACTAATTGTTTCCTACCAGTACTGGAAATAGAAATTGTAATGATGTTGGGCCTACATTTCACATGGCAGCAATCTCATGGGCAAGTTTTGCTAAATTAAAGAAAGATAAAATGTTAAGAAATTGCTTAAGAAAGAATTTACAGAGGTTTTGATTTAAGAAATTTATTTTCAGTGATGTCATTTATAATTGCAGTGGCATTTGTAATGTAAATTTAATTTAAGTTTCTATTTGTTTAGTATGTAACGCACTCTGGTGTTGCAGTTGTCCGTGGGCATCGGTAGTCAATTAGGTGAACCGCCTGCTCGTTTGCCTCTTGTTATATAAATTTAAAAAAAAAAACTGTGTTAATGACCTAATAAATAAAATAAAAAATAAAATTGAGTCGATAGTCTATAAGACAGATGTGGCACATCACTAAAGCGTCACGTAGGTAGTGATGGTACAATTAAGGTTTGTTAATTAATTAATGAAAATGCCTACTTACTTTATTACATAATTGCATACGTTTCAAGAGTGCCGATTCATTGTGCGATGCCGTTAAAAGCGTTATCTTGTTATAAATGTATGGGAAACGTCTAGTTATTTTCTTTAACACGATAAAGGGCAGACGGACAAACGGTTAATTCGATTATAGGTGACTACCAACGCCCATGGACAACTGAAATATATTGTATTAAATTTTACAAACGAGATTAAAAATTTTGAGGCTGTGAAAATAGTGGTATTTTCCGAGTCAGTGAAAATTTAGGAAAAATCCACTAATAATAAATGTTACTAATAGAGTAGAACTCCAACAGTATGTATGTTACGCGATTACTCTGCCATTTATAAACCGATTTTGATGATTATTTTTTAGTTGGATAGACCGTACTTCAGAGGTTATCCCATATAAATTTTATCCAAATCGGTCGATTTTTGAGACATTACGCGATTACTCCGCCATTTATGATCAGATTTTGATGATTCTTTTTTAGCTAGGTACAGCATACTTCTGAGGTCGTCCCTTATAAATTTTATCAAACTCGGTCCAACGATTTTTGAGAAATCAATAAAATCCTAAAAATTTATATACACATACATTGATGATGGTTTTGTTCATTCCGAAACCTCATCTGTCATTGAAAGCAGTTCAGTGTCTAGTAAGTAATCGTAAGAAAATACTAATTATTTTTTGCTTTTTAATTCCTCTGTGTGTTCTGAAGGCAGTTTTCGTTTTGTTTAAAAATACTTTATAATAAACTAAGTCACTAAATAGTTGTCATGTATACATTCGAGACAACTCGCCTTTATTTAAATAACTGTTTGGGCCTACTCCTCGAGACTAAATTTATTGAAGTAGCGACAAAGTGGTGGCATTATAAGATTTATTGTGCATTAAGTGGATGGGGAATCAATTGCGTTGCATTGTAGTATTCTTGTCGCGCAGCGTAAGTGTTAAATCAAACGGTATAATGTCTGAGAGGGTCACATCCTCTGTAAGGAATTATACCTTGGACTCCGAAAAATATTTACAAAAATAAATAAAATTGTGTTATTAACTTCAAAATTAAATCAATTTACTAATTGGCCTGGACTGACTCATTGGGGCAGTTATCAGTGACCATGCCTTCCTTTCCTTCTGCTCCAGGGGGTTGTGGGTCCGATTCCCACCTCAAGTCTAGGTGTATTTGTATAAAGTATGTATTTATATATTTAAAAAAAGATTTGTGTATCAGGTGGCTGTTACCCAGGTTTTAAGTTACCTACCTTACTTCACATCCGTTCACGCCACATCCGTTGTAATTTAAATGGACCCAGAGGTCCGCTTAAATTACTGAGGTTGTGTCTAAAGTGGATGATTACACTAGCAGATATCTCAGAAATAAAGAAAAACCAGTAATGCACTCTACTAGGCTTCGTAAAATTAATTTCACATTTAAGCGTAACTGTACACGTTTTTATAATAAACTGCCTTATGACATTCGGGAGATGTCTTTAAATAAATTCAAATCTTTCATTAAACGTAGACTATAGTATAAACGATTATTTGAATGATGTTAATTCTTGAGAATAAATTGCTCTAACCAAATCTGAATTATTGTGAAAATGGAGATAACAAAAAAAATTACCCGACTGATATCGTTGCGGGCTCTTCTCAGTGCAGGTCGCGAGGAACCCCTGTAAGCTTAGCTTTTAAGTCCTAAATTTTATCGCCAAATTATTAAATGATTAAAAAAACTCATAATAAAATTATACACCCGACGTTCATAAGAGCTTATAAAAAGGTCTATTTTATGAATAAAAGATTTCGACTTTTAAGAATCGCCATATTTTAAAGCTAAAATAATCAAGAGTCTATTTGTTCATTCAATAAATCCATTCACTCACACACCACTTTGCGCATTTTGATGAAAGTTAGTATAAACACTGTCAATTCGTCCAAATATACAAGGATGAGGGCAATAACCCACTGACTGGAGTACAATCTATATCTACAGTTAATATACAAAGCTGAAGAGTTTGCTTGTTTGTTTACTTGAGCGCGCTAATCTCAGGAACTACTGGTCCGATTTGAAAAATTCTTTCAATGTTAGATAGCCAATTTATCTAGGAAGTCTATAGGCTATATATCATTACGCTATTTTTATGCGAAGTTACGAGCAACAACCAGTATCTAATATATATTTGGCTGGCCTGTTGGCGCAGTGGGAAGTGACCCTGCCTTCTGCTCCGGAAATTTCTCCAATTTTTTTACATCAAACCGCAATGTAAATAAAACTTAAAAGTACGTAACAGGGGTAGCGCGGCGCGAGTCGTTGACTTGCTTTGCGCGTCAACATTTTGTTGACGAGTGCTTCCCAATCTTCACGATACATTGCGCGCTCAAGAATGGGATGAGGATGGCAATATCTGTAAGCTCTCATTTCCGAGATGAATGATTTTTGTGATTTTATTTAGGACATTAAATGTAGCCGTATCACAAAGTTTGCGGTACGATGTTTTTGACACACTGTATAGAGTATATTACACCTGTATGATTTGAGGCAACATCCAGATTATTATGATAAGGAAACCGCTGGAAAAGAATGAAAATTTCTCTGAATTTTGACAGCGTTTGCTTGTTAATTATATTTTCCGTCTTTTTTAAAGTACTAGTACTTTGTTAATTAATTTTACAGTACTATGAACATCGGAAATAGTTCCTTTTCGAAAATTCAACAGCATCTGTTACTTCTTCACAACCTGTAAAACTAATTTAGAACATAAATTTAATAGTGACTGCATCGAAGCTAACTTTCTCAAAGTTTTCAATAAAGATACACTGAAATTAAACTCCGTGTTTGAAAACTTCCTCACTCTGACCACAACATTCTGTAATCAATTTAGTTTTCAATTAATTACATTAATATCCTGCACAAGTAAGGACTCAGATTTTGTTTTTTTTATATAATATTGTCAAACTGAATTTATTCTAGAAAAGCTTTTCAAAATCCATAGTGTCTAAACAATAATTTTTGATTTTTAAAACTTTCTGTAACGCGTCCGGGTACCAGCACCTCTTTCTCATATGAGATCGGCGTGAAGTGGCGGCAATGCTGTCACGTCTAGTGATGGTGTTTTTGTCGCGTTTCGTTCGGTTTGTGAGACTTCCCGGTGGCCTAAACTCGTCATTAAGGGCCGGCAGCGCATCTGCTGGTATAATATTATCATTCTAAGAGAAAAATCTGATTTGTTACGACGCAAAAATTCCTAAATTTTTCCTTCTTTAGTTCCATAATTGGAACTTACATTGAATAACTTCCTGTAATATTGAAACTTTTATTGTACACTAACAAATAAGAATATTTGTTTTAATATAGAATAATGATTTAAATTGTATTTAATCTGCTATTTCATAATGATAATTTAAACTGCTTTAAGCTTATTTATTTATTTTATTAATGTACCTAAAACTAAAATACAGAAAAATACACAGTATAGAGAGGAAGTAAACATAGGAAAAACTTATCTCTAAAAGAGATCTCTTCCAGCTTTCCTGGAGTGCTGCTTATGCAGTGACATCTATAATCTTAGATCGGAATTATTTTAGTTTACAAGTTTGTCAATAGATGTCGCTTTGGAATAAAGAATGCAGTGGATTATATTACATTTTGGTTATTAATTAAATGATTAAATTTATTTAAAAATAGCAGTCAGTTAAGGGACGTGACGTGTTGTGAATGACGTATTTTAGATTAATTTTATTACTTGACACATTCCATATTTTATTTACTTTTTTATAGTTTATGCATTTTTTAAATTCTATTGTTAAGTAAAGCAATGTTCCCAATAGAAATAGAACTTTGTATATTTGTTTGTGGTTATTAATAATATTATGGCTATTTAACTGTTTTATAATATTTTGTAGTTTGTGAGAAATTAGGACTTTTAGTAATACTTGTAATAATATTTTTCGCAAAAAAATGACTGTCATACATTACGTTGTTAGGGAGAACTTTTTCTTTTTTTTTTTTTTATTCTTTTAATCTACTTATTTAGGGTTTTTTGTCCTTCAGGGCATGCCAAACCCATCATAACTTTAGCTGGTCTATTACAATAACATATTTAGGTTTCTAATTATATTGATGAGTATGCGGCGGGTATTGTGCACATTTCATTGCTGATCAATCTCCATACAAATTTAAGTAAACTTTACCAACGCGTAAAAGTTAGAAAACTCGCACTAAGCACTCTGTTCCTCTAAGCCCGCCACTATCGGCTTTTCGAGCTAGCGATTCCGATATTATTAGTAACCTAAGTAATTTTGTATAAATTATGTATAAAGTAATATTCGCTATAGTTTTAATGTTTGACGATATAACATTATGTAAATATAATTAAAATGGTTTTATTATTTAAATACATATTTTATTTCATAATATAGTGATGTCTTACGTAATCACTAGGTCTTTTCAAATATAGAATAGTTAAAAATAGATATCTAACACTCCTCTATACTCTATGAGACTGTCATAGACAATTTTTTTTATCCAAAAACTGATGGTAATTAGTATCAATTAATAACTTTTATTTAATCCTCCATCGCATATAATATACGTAAAGTAAGTACAATTAGATATAACATAGTAAAATATAAATTGTATGATAAAGTATGTATGTTTCTTGTTTTCTTAAATAAGATATTAACCCGAATATGAGCAGTTGCACAGAATACGTGTGTATTGATTTATTTATAAATCTTTATAAAAGAAATTTAAACTTTTTAAAGATTTTTTAAATATGGATCGTGAAAGTACAGTATAATAAAATGTAACATTATTGAATATAATCGAAAAAAATAATATTAAACAAAATACCAATGATTTTGATGCCGTTGCGGGGAAGTCGCGAATGAAGATAGCCTATTGAAGAAGTCTAAGAAGGCTTGGCCATTTGTGCGACGTTATATAAAAAAAGTATAAATTAAGTTTTTTTTAAATCTCTCAAGGTCATGCCAATAAACACATTTGAACAGATAATATTTCAATGGGTCTGGAATAATCTTAAATAGATTTAAGATCCTTAAATAAATCAAATTAAAAATAAATCACAAATTTAGTCACACGTTAAGGGGGGTTAAAGTGTTACCTATAACACAGGCATTAAGTTGTCTACCTTAGGAACAGACGTTCGTGTGTCATATAGTCCTATATATTTATTTATATATACTGAACAAATACTAATTAGTTTTCGATCTTACTTCATATTTTTTAATACTGGTTATTTAGATAAAAAAGATGGAAAAATAATCATCTGGTCTCGGACCTAGGTCTTGAGATTGGGACTGACCGATTTCCCACCTGAGCTATTCTAACGTTATACAAAGTGAAATTTACCGTCGCATTATTTCAATATAGTTACAGTTTTTCATTGTCTGAAAGTATGGACAAAACAACATTTTCAAAAATAAAACCTAACTAGATCGATTTATCGTCCCCGAAACTATCTGCATACTAAATTTTATGAAAATCGCTTAAGCCGTTTCCGAGATTCAGATTATATATGTATACACAAGAATTTCTCGTTTAAAAGAATTATTAAGTAAGATAAATAAATATATACAGGACTATATGACACACGAACATTGAAAAATGACGGAAAAACATTTACGCAGAATTTTTTATCGATAAATAATAAACACACCCCTACAATAACTCGGTTTTAGTCTTCCTAACCGAATTTATGATCGCGACCGTATTTACGATACGATTTACGATTATTTTTTATAACGCACCGTAACTGCGCGATGATGGCTGTTCAAATGATATTTTTTTATCTATATTATAAATAACTGTTATGGATATGTATACAAAACAGGTATGTCTTTAATATATATAATTATCTTTATCTAACGGCAGGACAGAAAAGATTTAAAAGCAAATAAAGTATTAAGCACTCAATATAATTTAAAAATATACGAAAATGCTCGCTACTTCAACATATATGAAATGGTTGACGTTCTTGCTAGAAGAAGACGACCATTTGTGCGACTTTTTTTTATGTTACAAGGGGGCAGACGAGCAGGCAGCAGGCACCCTTATTATTACTTTTATAAAGTTGGCCCTAATACGGACGCATCTGCTTACCTCCTGGTCGTGCAGATGTCCACGGGTCCGTAGGTAATTAGCCGCCTGCTCATTTGCCACTTGTTACATAAAAAAGTAGTGGTTTTCGTATGATATTACACCACAAAGCATAACTTTTTATCAACGGTGACAGCATATACGTTTGCCGATATTTACATAACAATTGATTACTTATGTATATTGAATTACACTTGCGTGACGTAAAATGGCTCTTATGTTACACATCTGTATATATAAAAGCGAAATGTCACCTATCAAGAAATCTCGAAGACTGCGGGATGTTTTGCAAGATAGTTTTCTTTTTTATTCATATAGAATTTGCAGTACATGTGAACGTCATGTGTGTTATTTTTCTTTAAATCATTATTATAACATTTGGCGATAAATTTTACTAATTAAAAGCTAGGTTTACAAGGGTTCCGACGCGCCCTGCTCTGAAAAGAGCCCTAAACAAACTCAGTAGGGTAATTTTATGTTGTCACCATTTCCCAATAATTCCGACTTTTAGAGCAGTTTATTCCCAAGCTTTTTCATAATCCAAATAATCCTTTATATTATAATAGGATTTTTGAATGAACTACTAATTGACTAACTAATTATAAGGTAAATAGTTAATTAGTCGAAATTGGTTAAGAGCGGATTTTTCGATTGGGCCAAATTGAGGGAATCTAGGGGCTCTCGCAAATTAAAATTTATGCGGAACAAGTCGCGAGAAACGGCTAGTATCTATATTAGATCTGAACCCAGTAGAAGTATATTGAGTTAATTTTTCAAGATTATTGTTTTTTTTAATTTTCGTCGAAGTTTTTCGAAAATCCAAAATCTAGTGTAAATCCGTTAATAAACAATATATATAGTTATACATTGCGATCACGTGATCCATAAAAACAGAGCGGCTCTTGTTAAAAATCAACAGATTTATAAAACAAACGGAATTTTATATCGGTCCAGCTGTTTTCGAGTTTTAGCGTGACTAATGAATGAGTGTTTTTTATTTTTTTAAATAGATCACAAAGCAAACTGAACATTGAATTTTATATTAAAATCCTTTGCCTGGTTTTTACTAATATTAGCTTCGTTCTTTATTAAATTCCTTTTATTCGTTATTAAATAGAAAAAGAAAAAGGTTATATTTGTGTATTGCGTTTATCAGAGCAAGCGATGTGAGCCCAACACTAACCCACACCTTGAGCAGTTTTGTGGTACACTTTACTGAAAACTATCACGTCTATAGATTTGTGCCTTAACACAGTAATTTAATTTCATACCTGGATCTGTTATGAGTCAAAAAAGTATATAATAAAAAAAAATAACAAGTTTTTTGCTAATTAGCTTATATTATAAGTACTTTATCATCCCGTAACGTAAGACAAAAATAATAATATAAAACAAATCATCTCACAACTTAGAACAAACGCTTCCCTTCAAATTACTTGACAGAACGTCTGAACTTTTACTAACGGTGCTTCCACAAGAACACCGAAGTTGGAAATGAATTTCATACACTTTTATCGTCCACTAGCTGAAGCCCGCGACTTCGTTTGGGCGAATTCAATGATTTTGTTAAATTTTGAGAGTTTTAATTTATTGTGCGGAACCTTGAATTACTTTTCTAAAAGTAAAGTAGCTTATGTTACTTCTTGTAACTTCAGCTATCTGTCAGTAATAATCTTGTCGAAATCGGTGGAGCCGTTTCAGAGATTATCCGGAACAAGCACACACACAGATAGACAAAAATGTTTTAATCTGTGTTACTGGTATCGTAGATATAGTCATATCTTCCTCTTTCTAGCGTTATCCCGGTGTAGTAGTACCAGGGTCCGCTTAGATTGCAGAGGATGTGGCTGTGGGGCAAGTTAAGATGATGGTTTGCCATCTGACGTTATACAGGACTTAGCAAAATATTTGTGCTATCTACATAAAGAAATGAATCTGGCACCTAAGACGTTGCCCTTTCATAAGTCAGTAGTTGTAATTTTTGCGAACCTACTACGAGTAAATGACTTAGTTTTCATCTTTTAGTGAAACAAGTAATAAAAGGAGCTTTTGTGACCACCTTCTAAGAAGGTCCAGATAATTGATATGGTAAATTGTCTAAGATCATATACTTTAAATTAGATCAATCTCTTTGCAGTTTCTAGTTATATATGCACTTCACTCTTGTTAGCTTTAGGCAGGAGTATGCACGACCGGACACTTCCATCTCTTGAGAATGGTGCGTTTGAAGATAAAGGGTTTTAAATTCCAGACAGTCGTTAAGATTTGGATTTAATATATACAATAATATCCAAAGAGCTAGGAGGAAGTAGGAAAATGAAAAATCATTTTATAACCACAAGAAGTGCAACTAAATCAGTAACGCATACAGTTATCGGGGGATGGTTAAGGAACTTTTCCAGGAACAATTGCAACCTACAATTGAACTAGTAACGACTCGGCCAAACCCTAAATAGAGGAAATTGCCAATCCAAAAACAATTTTTTAAGTAAGTTGTTCTCCGATATGTAATATGAACATTATGAACGATTCCTTTGGATCAGTATAAGGATACTTTCACTCATTATTATGGTATGGATCTCAATTATTTAATTTGGTAACAATTTCAGAAAGGCTGAAAAATTTGTTTGTTCTATTTTATTTATTTATTTTTTGTTGTTAAATTACAATCCCCTGCAATTAAACACTTTGTTTGTTGTTATTTTCTTCTACAGTTGAGAGCCTCAATAGCTCAACGGTATGGGGACTGAAATCCGCAAAGTACCCGGTTCAAACCCCACCGCCGTTGGGGTATTGTCGCAACCACTCCTAATACGAATATTAGACATACCTAAAAAGTATTCCTAATATACGGTAACAGACGCCTGTTATACAGAAATATTTTTTTTTAAATACATTATTACATACATATGGATAATAACACCCAGACTCGAGGTGGGAGTCGAAACCACGACCCCCGGAGCAGAAGGCAGGGTCACTGCCCACTGCGCCAGCGTTGTAAAGATTATAATAACTATAATTGTACTAATAATTTCAAATTCGAATGATATTTTATTCAAGTACACTTTTACAAGCCCTTTTAAATATATGTTATATCTTATAATATATTTCATATTGTAAGGTATATCTTTTAATATATTTTATATTGACTTGCACGAGAGTTTATCAAAATACCAACGTGAACAAAGACATTTTGTACAATTTATCTGTATATATACTTTATAGTATATCTTTAAAAACATATTTTCACATGTCAAAGTCAAAAACTTTTTATTCATACAGACTTCAAGATGAAAATCAACTTTGCAGTATAAATGACTAGTAGCTCTGCCCGCAACTTCGTCTGCGTGAAATTAGGTAAAAAATGGATTCATTTTTAGCGTGATGATATATAGCCTAAAGCCTTCATCAATAAATGGTCTATCTAACACTATAAGAATATTTCAAATCGGACCAGTAGTTCCTGAGATAAGCGCGTTCAAGCAAACAAATAAACAAACAAACTCTTTGGCTTTACGTATTAGTATAGATTTTTGTGATAGAATGCTCGCAGCAGTTAAAATTTCCTTTGAATGATAGCCAATAAAAGTAAATCAAGTAATAAAGATAAAACATTGTCATGTAAAATGTCTTTCATAGTTTTATTTATGGCCGGCATTTGAGTCGATCGCTAGGTTAAGCAGCTTCTACCGCGACCGTACGATAGATGAGCGACCCATATTAACGCTGGTTTTCAAATCCCGGTGGCCTACACTCGTCATTAAGGGCCGGCAGCGCATCTGCTGGCCTTCTGGTCGTGCAGATGTCCATAGGCGTAACAGGCGGCTGCTACCTATAACACAGGCATTAAGTTGTCTACCTTAGGAACAGACGTCCGTGTGTCATATAGTCCATATATTTTATTTATATGGACACTTCTCAACACGACATACCGACAAATAAAGATCACTAAACAATACGGATTTATCGTTCCAGTACCGACCGACTGTAGAGGCCGAATATTTCCCTAAATTCATAAATACATCTTCTTAAATTCGGCCTTGTTCTTAGGACAATTTTATTTCATTGTCAAAACGACTTTATACGAACAAACTTTTCATAATAAGCTTGCAAAAGTCTACTTGAATAAAACATCTTTTGATTTGATTTGATTTAAATAACAGGAACGTCTTCTTACTTGGGAAGTATAATATCCGAGGTTTTAATAAATTGTTTTAATAAACATTTACGTTCGTGTAAATCACGAATATTGGACACGGTTATTTTAGTGAATTACACGGAGATTAATATTCTACTTTTATGTCTTTAAAAATTAAAAAGTTATTTTATTTGATACTTAGAGGAAGAAATCTATATCTATACTAAAGTAGTATGAGGCTGTAGAGTTTGTTTGTTTGTTTGTTTGCTTGAATCTCAGGACCTACTGGTCTGATTTGATAAAAAATTTTTCAGTGTTAGATAGCCCATTTATCGAGGTAGGCTATAGGCTATATATCAACACGCAAATTTTTTCAAATTGAACCTGTAGCTACGGAGATTAGCTCATTTAAGTAAACAAACAAACCTTCAGCTTTATATATGAGTATAGATAAATATTTTATTATTAGCGCAGGTATTATTATAGCTCGAAATAGAAAAAAAAACTGGCCACATTTCTGTGCGTTAAAATCTTTAAACTGACTTAAAGTGAAAACATCATCCCTATTGGTTTAGTACACAAGTTACGTCAAATTTTTATCTTCGCCTCCAAAAATACGAACCAGTTGATGTCATTCGATTCGGCACAGGGTGTAGATGCTTTCCTCTAACTTGGATAAATAATTAACAATTAAGTTTATGACTACCTATCTTTTCTAATTTTTCCGTATCCAAAATTAGGTTGTCTAGAAGAGATGGCTATTTAATAATAATAAGAACTTTATTCAGAAAACACACAATAGATTTTCATGCCAATGAAAAGTTTGTGAACTCAACTTATAGCTGCTTTTCAGTCTATGCCCTTTACAAACGCTGCCAACATAATGCTCAACAAAATTTTTATTTATTTATTTACAAAGATATACCACAAGTGGAAAATACATTTAAAAACTTAATTAATTATGAATTCGTTCAATTTCCAACGCTATTAGAGGTACATACAGCTTTCAAATACAGACTAGTCTCTAAACAACAGAGGGTAAAATTGACTCTTTGTTTTTTTTTTATATATAGGTAACGAGAGATGTGTCGCGGAAAGTTAATATTCATTTCGAATAATAGATCGGGAGCTTCAATTTTGTAATTAATAATTTTATATAGGGACATAAGATCTATAATTTTCCCACGTTTCTCTAGTTTATGCAGTTTAAAGTAATATAAACGAGTTTCATAGTCAGCTCTATAGGGACATTTACGATAAATATTTAGTAAACAATTGAAAAAATGTGTATATGAATGTAAATAAAAAAACAAAACTGCGAATGTAAATACGAAATTTAGCGATAATATCGCCTAATTGTACCGTACTTCTCTGTATCTTTATATTTTCCTCTTGAATGCAATAAAAGTTGAATCTATCTATTCTATTAACGAAAAATACTGACCCCAAAATAACTATACATAAAGTAAATGATCATAAAAATCACGTAGCCCAGCTAACATTTACGTTGACGCAGTCTCCGATGTCAAGGGCGATTTTACCCTTCCCAGTAAGTGATGGGTGCACGCGATCCCATTACTGATATTAAGAATGCCCAACATCCCCTTTTAGTAATATTAAAAAACTATGTCTATAATTTTTGGTATTCCCCTGGATGGGATTTATTTTGTTCTTCAAATATTCCGTCTCATGAATTAACTTTTAAAATTGTTATTTTAGCAACTTTTTTTTATGTTAAAGGAGCAAACGAGCAAGTAGCAGGCACCTAAGTGCCTAACGACTCCCTACGACTAGAAGGCTAGCAGATGCGATCCGGCCTTTAATGGCGAGTTTAGGCAACCAGGGAGTCTCACAAACCGAACGAAACGTCATAACAATACGCTTGTAGCCGAATTCGGCCGGTGTGTCCGTGTACCAGAACCTCTTTCTCACATGAGATCGGCGTGAAGTGGCGGCAATGCTGTCACGTCAAGTAAAAAAATCCTTGTAACATTTAAAAAAATCTATACTTTATTTTAAGTCCATATTGTATTACAGCCTGTTGGTACCGTAAATAAATAAAACAAAATAAACAAAATATAAAATAAGATATTTGTAGGTCACAAAGATTATGTTAAGAAAAGAAAATAATTTTAATAAATTAATTAATTTGCAATCGCCTCCTTGTTTCATCAACCGGAACTTCAGTTACAAGCAGCAGCTAAAAGTAGAACTACGGTTTCGGTTTTTATGGTTTCGTTTAAGGAAAGCAACACAAAACAATTCATAAATATTAATAGGTATTCACACCTCAGTCTGATATAACGCAGTCCTGACACGCCATTTATGAGAGGTGTTACATTCTGACAGTTATTGATTGTTGTTTAAAATTGTCGTCATCGTAAATTCAAAAATGATACATATATGGTGTCAGTTTGGTGAGTTTATATAAAAATTGTGCTTTACTAAGCCGTCATACACACGAGACGGTTTTTACCGCGCGTTAAAATACCGTTCAAATAGAACTCCCAAGTTTATGTTCATATAGCAGCGCTTTTATAACGCAACGACTTTTTTTTTTTATTTGCCTCCAATCTTTGTATAGTCACAAACTGCCCTTTTAAGTATTTCTTTTTCATTTAGACGTGTACCTAAGGCTTTTTGTTTCCTTTTTCTTTTTCTAACAATACAACTAGCTATTGCTAGTAACAGCTAACCATTTTCACGTGTTATTGAAACAAGATACGAGACAAGAATGGCTTAAAAGCATTCGTTTGAACAGTCACATTGCGACGTTAAAAAAACGCTAACGCCGTGATTTAACGCAACGCAAATTTTTTTTACTCGCGTGCGAATAAGGGCAGCGTTTCCGGAGTTCAATTTTCAGCTGTGTCAAATTTGGAAATAGTTTTTACTTTGAAGCGAAATCCGACCTTGTAGAAATATAAACTTATATAATAGGAGCCGCAACAGTAACACTGATACTGGCAATTTTAGTAATGTTAATATATTTTTCTACTTCTATACAAGTATCTGTCATTTATATACTTAAGAATAATAACGTAAGTATACCCATTACTAAATCGACCCAAAAGTCTATACTCTATGGCCTATTTTAGCATTCTTAGCAGTATCGTTATGACGAGAGTCTGGCTGGTAACACGACAAAACAAAAAAGAAAAACACGTATTTACATTTCCCGCGTGTTTATTTTCTTAATATATACATACAAACAGTTGCTCAATTTTTTTTTCAAATTAAAAACTTGCTGTTTTATTTAATTTCTATACTTAATTCAGTGGATAAAATTGGATGACGACGAATTTACCTATACACCTGAAAAACATTTAACCACAGTCCAAGAAGCGGAAAATTTGTGGCCTTCAAAGTCGCGGTACATTTAATTATAACAAGGTTTAGGACAATTCTTCTTTGTATTTTATTTCACACACGTAGTCCAGTCGTAGAAAAAGTATTTTATGCAACGGTGTATAACAAGGTCAAAAAGGCTTGTGGCGTCTCTTTTTTCGATGCTATCCAAAGCTCGCATCGCAACTCCCGCCACTCGCCTTTTTTGAACCCTCTTATACAACTGTTGCATAAAATACTAATATATATATCCTCACAACATCACTATGTCTTAGGCCACCATATATTAGATTTTTAAAGCATAGACAAACGTGACATATACAATGGAGCCAAATATAACTTGCACATAAGTGTAAAATCACGTGATTCAATAGATTTTTACCTCTACGTAAAAATAAGATTCATTATCGGAGCTAAAGCTCTTGTATGTTTTATTGCAATATCGTTATTATAAACGTATATGGAAAGACAATTTATTAAAGCTACGTCTACTCGTATACTTAAGTTTCGTATAAACTTAATAATACACGCAGGCGTCCGTCAGGGGTGTCTTCTTTCGCCACTCCTCTTTCTTGTAGTCCTTGACGGCATTTTACACAACATCACCTACAACAAACACCGCGGCATAGAATGGGGCTTAGCAGATACCTTAAAGGATTTGGACCGCCGATGATATATGCCTCTTAAGCCACACTCGCACGGACATACAGGCCAAACTGGACGATCTACGAGAGGAAGCAAGAAAGACGGGACTCAAAATTAATACCAGGAAGACACAGGAGATGAGGTTCGGGGCGACGAGTTTCTCTTCGTTGTCCATCGGGACAGAGGCAGTGGAACGCGTCCACAAATTCGCTTACCTCGGAAGTTTTATAGCAAAGTCCGGAGGAACCGAGGAGGACATCACGTCACGGATAGCCAAAGCCCGAGCAACCTTCGCACGACTCCGACCCGTATGGCAATCACGGAAACTGACACGCAGAATCAAGCTTAAAATATTCTACTAGAAGGTCACTAAGAACATCTCCCATCAACTTCAGATCTGTGTTAACCGCTGTCTCGGCCAAATCCTCGGTATCTACTGGCCCGACAGGATATTCAACGAAGAACTTTGGATTCGCTGCAATGAAGTCCCAATCGCCCAGCAAATTAAACGCCGCAAATGGAGTTGGATCGCTCGAATAAGGACTCGATAATGTCTTTCAAGTATCCAACAATATATTCAATATTTGTCATAATACACTGTAGGCAAATATGCTCGATACAAAAATGGTCTCGAACGTATTGACAAAGGCATTCCCTTACAAGTTGAGTTCTAGTCGGTTGAGTGTTACGTAAATATGGCTTTAAATGGATTTGTGTCTGATGCTGTATGGCTTTAAATTTATATAAACTTTATAAAGTATTAGCTGTACGCCACGACTTCGTCCGTGTGTGTCACGCTTATCACTTAGAGGTTTACAAATAGTTTTTGGATAAGGATTAATATTATGTTTATGAAAAGACCTTCACAAATAATGCATTATTTTAGAACAATTTTGATTAGCATAAAAAAGGTTATACTGAGCCAACCTTACAAGATAGACATATGCTGTCGCGGACTTTTATTTAGAACTTTTACAGGGGAACAATTTTGTCATACATGACTTTTGCGAAACTTTAACCATTCACGCAGCGCACGCAGCGGAAGCTCTCGGATGGGAAAAAGAACCTCCGATTTTAAAACATTCTTACTTGGTGCTCCGCTCCTATTGGTCTTAGCGTGATATATATATCTTATATATTATGAATATATATATTCATAGCAATGTAGTTACTATGCTGCTATTCTGACATGGCACTAAAAAATTAATACTATTCCAAACTAAGCAGCCTATTAGAACTGTAAATTGAGATACATAATAGATAAATTTTAGAAAGGTTCTACAATTACTTTTACACTAATCGATCTATACGTTAGATTAGAAAAACAAGTCAAGGTACAAATAAACGCGTGGAAACTTTAATACTTAACACGAACAGGTCTTCTCAGAATTTCCTATAACGCGAAATACCTGATTTTACAATTCTCTCTAGTATTTCGCGAGAGTATGCAAAATTCAACTCTATACAATCTAATATAAAGTTTAAACTCGAGTACTCTCTATAAACTATAATTGCGCCAAATTTCCTACTCCTCCGTCCGCGTAATCTTCGACTATTTTAAGCAGTCTCGAATTTATGAACGTAAATTCAACTGTTTGGCATAATGATGCAAAGTTATTCTTTACATCAACATCAATTATCTTGAGTTCGATTCTCGAAGATTAATAATAAAAAAATTATTTAAGATTTAATATTCATTACATAAAATATTTACAATATCATTTCATTATTTTTACATCAATACATTCACCACCTTCAAATTCCATTTCTTCAGCAGTTTTTGTACCTGTGAACAAGAAAGCTCTTTTTTTATCTAAATATAAAGAAGCAAAAGGTCATCTGTCAAGAAATCTAGAAAAACGCGGGACATACAATGAAAATAGGCAAGGAGGTAGTTTATACTTAGTGGATGTCCCCTAATGAATGGATTTTACAATAGGGCCACATTACCGAGGTCAAAGGGCTATTTCAAGTGTAATTTTATGTGACAAAGTCGCGGAAACGGCTAGTCTATGTATAAAATACAGAAAAGTAGCAAAACATGGGTACATGGTACATAAACAAAGCTCTATGCGGAAAATCAACTTTTAGCACATCATTTTTAAAATATCTCTTATAGAAAAAAAAAAGTTTTAAAAATGTAGGAAATGCCTTATTAAAGAGATACTTTACATTTTTCAAACATTTTGATTAAGCAGCCTTTCAGAATTTTTTTTTTTAATTCAAGACAACAGGCTCTTTGAATGAACTCATAAATCTCATCAGTTGGCAACTGATTTTTAACCTGTACTGAATTCATGGCTGAAAATGTACAAAATCTGTGAAAAATGTTATGATTTATGGGACATTAAAATTTGCAATAGAGAGCAGAAAGAAGAAGAATAGAGTAGAAACTACAAACTAAAGGCACAATATATTTGAAGTTAGTATTGGTAGAATATTAGACTTACTTAAAGAATTTCTTCCTAGTAGTCCGCGTAAAATTTGGTAAAAAATAGATTCGATTTTAGCCTATAGCCTTCCTCAAAAAATGGGCTATCTAACACTGAAACAGTTTTTCAAATCGAAGCAGTAGTTCTTGAGATTAGCGCGTTCAAGCAAACAAACAAACAAACTCGACGCCTTTATATATTAGAATACATTAATATATTTAAAAAAATAATAAACGGCACGGACAAAGTTAAAGTTACAGCCAGTGATAAATATTATAAACCAAAAGTAACGTTATAAATTAACTCTAGAAGTACAGAATAGTTTAATTTATGTATCTTATTACCACAGCCTTGTCTCCCGACACAATAAATCTTCAACTGTTGTACACTTTGAGTTATGTACAAACCCTGAACCGAATTATAACTTCAAGTATCAAAATTAACTGCCTAAATTACAGGTCATTTCTCAATATAACGACTCTATGGTCATTTAAAGTGAGCAACTTGCATAATTAACATTAACTTGAGGTTCGCATATTGGCTATTTATAACTTCCTAATTTTGGGTCAAAGAAGATAATTATGCTGTCAGCATATGCTGTCAGTATACGCCTTTAATATTTAGTAGACATGTCATATTTGACAGCAAGGTTAGTAGTGGTAGTTAATTTTCATGAAGATTCTCTTTACAGATGTATACCTCATAAGCTTCTTAAAATGGGTGTCGAGTCAACTGAAGTTGAAAAATATTAAGATTAACTCGAACAATACAACTTCAAAAATTTTATTGTAATTTGATCGTCATCAAGAACCGTAACGAACAAAAGCTGGAAATGAAGTGAAATAACTGAAACAAGGCAATAAATTACAGGTCAAAGTGAACCTTATTAACAGTATCGTAATAAATTAGGCAGAAAAGTTAATTAACGAAACGACCGTGATGGGACGCTGCCTTATAATACTTTTATACGAGACGATCTCAAAGTTTTTTGTGAGACTTCCCGGTGGCATAAACTCGTCATTAAAGGCCGGTAACGTATCTGCTAGCCTTCTGGTCGTGCAAATGTCCATGTGCGTCGGTAGTCACTAAGATGAACCGCCTGCTCGTTTGTCCCTTGTAACATAAAAAAAGGCAATTGGAAGGACCAGTTTCTTGTCAAACTAATATTATTAGAGTCCATTTTAAAGTCAAACGTAAGTTTTTCCATAATCTTTACTTGGGTATTGCTAAATATAGCTCACAGGATTTTAGTATTGTTGTTTTAAATGCTGCAATCTAAAGGGTTACTGATTAAGAAACTAAAATATAAATTAAATGCGAAAATTAAATTAAAAATAATCATATTATATAATTTAATTTAAATCCATTGTTAAATCAACTTATTTACGGTCAATGTCTTTTTGATGATCAGTATTCGCTTTTGCATTTATATGAGTACATTTTTCCACGAACTTTACGTTAGTGCTTTATTTCATTCTAGATATATAATCCAAGCATATAGTGCTGTGTTACAGAAACCTTGACCCGTGTTTCAAACGTACACTTGATCGGTTTCATACATTTAAACCCTACTATGTAATAAACTAGAGGCGATAAACTATTTTGACATATCACGTATAAGCAAAACCGTACAACACGTAATTTAGTATGGAAGATTTGAACGGCTCACTTTGCATAAAATCGATTATATATCAAAGCGAACACTTCCTAATTTCTGTAAATAACCGCCAATTTGACGGTAATCATAAAAAAAACCGCTAATGTCAATGCCTTCCAGATAATAAATAATCCAATTATAGAAATACTATAACGCTGTCTGTTTTTATTGATTATATATTTTTAGTTATTTACTTTAAAAAAATGGCCAAGAGCGTGTCAAGACACGCTTATGTAGAAGGGTTCCGTATCTGATACGCTATAAACGTATTTGTTAAATAACTTCAAAAGTTGTGTTTGTCAAATATTTGTTGCTTGAATGGTTTGAGCGGTGAAGGACTTAATTCGTCTTCATTATTTAAACATTTAGACAGTCTTGACGTGTTATCACAATTTTGTATTGATACTTTTTTACCGAAACGCGAGAACAAACCATTATTTGACGTGACAGCATTGCCGCCATTTCACGCCGATCTTATGTGAGAAAGAGGTGCTGGTACCCGGACTCGCCGGCCAATTCAGGTGCAGACCAAAAAGACTTCAAGCGTGGCACTACCTCTAATTAATTAATATTTTTACCTACATGCATTAGTATAGAATGCGGTTTAATTAAACCGTTTCATGTTCATCGATAGTTTCTAAAAAGAAAATATGCACTTATCTCTGTATTAAAATTCTGAACAAATAAAATGATCGCACTGGGAATAAAACGGTCAAAAACGCAAGCGAGACAATAGTGTCTACAATTTTTCTATCTTATTATCTGTCAAAGACAATTAGTCACACCAAAATCCGCAAACGGTTTTCCTCAAAACTGCGTAAGGGAATCATCGCAGTGCGTTTATTTTGATGTCTCTACGTTACCATTGTAAAGAATAAAGCGGTAACTGACATGGGTGATATATTTATTCATATATTTTTTGCAATAGGACCTACTTTTTAATTTCAAAACAAGTTTAAACCCGTAAGTTAATCAACGTTCAATTATTGAGAACGGCTGAATCGATTTGGGTAATTCTTTTTTTGAAATATTCATTGTAAAGCACGAGGAAGGTTTTTATGAGAAAAAAACTTTATTATTGTTTTATCCCTTTCCTTTCCCGATTCTACAATTTTTGTTATTAATTTTATTAATAGATACAGCTAGATTTAGTTCTAACAAAAACAATAGATGCGCTAGTCTTAATATACATAAATCCAGTGTCACTGCATGTGTGTTCCCAGTGAACTCCTTACCAAGTCAATCGATATTCATGAACTAGCACTTTAATATAAAATTAGATTAAACATTACAACCCAAACTCGAGATAAAGTATGTTTGTTCTCTGTGTAAATTAGTATTTGTATTTGGACCTACAATGTTGTCATCTTGTATTGTTAAAAATAAACTTGAATAACTAAATAAAAATATAAAGCTCATAAAAAATGATTAGCTTTTACTTATTTATTTATTTATTATTGTACTAAGACATCGATAATAGTTTAGATTTTAAAAAAATATGAAGTTTTTTTCAGATATCCTGCACGCCCAACGGAGTGTGCTCTACTCTTACGAAATGAAAATCAAGCCATTTCGTGAACTAAAAATCATTATATTTCCCAGGAAAAGTACTTATTGATAAATGTTAATAAACATCGTTTAAGATGAAACTCGTGTTTGAACATTTTTTTTTACATTCATGTTACAGATCGGTGTAATGCGAGGCAGTCATAAAACGAAAAGTTTCAAATTCACCGAGTTTGAAATGGCTGATTTTACAAAGTGGGGGTGTTTTAAAATATCTCAAGAAATATTTAAGGTATCTTATAAATTCGGCATTAGCTTTTAATGTCAGTAATGGGGTTTTAGAAACGAAACGTTCAAGTTTCTTACATAATCATTATTTCTTAAAACAGTTTTAATGAGTTCGGTGGAAACCGGCTTTATTTTTAAGCGGTCGCTCAAACGGGATTTTCCTTTTGCTGTGTTGAAAACAAAGTTTTTAATATTACGAGTATCTTTAGTTTAGTTCTTAAATGAAGAAACTAAAGGAGATTTTCATAAATTAAAACTGTTGAGATAAAGATATTGGTGTTTGGTAAGAAAATTTTGTCGAAATATTTATGTCTATTATTTAGCGTGTGAGGCTCTACCAGGGGGTGGGCCTCCTTTGTCTGTCCGATAGCTGGTCAGATCCACTACGGGTACGCGACCCCGGAGCACCCTAGCTGCTATTGTCACGTTTATTCCGCATTATAGGAAAACGCATTGTAGGATTATTCCAGTAAAACGCGCTTGTACTCCCTCGAATGTGCATAATATAATATTGTATAAATAACAAGCGGACCTGGCAGACGTTGTCCTGCCCGAACGTTGGGTTACTTACTGTTTACTATATTCTATTATCCTATAACATTATATACCTATAACATTCCCCCCGTTCCCTTTCCGTTTTCGTAAAATTTCTTTTCGCTCTGCCATTCGTTTTTATTATAAAAAAACATGTCCTAACAACAACGAACACAACAAAAAAGAAATTATCCAATTTGGTGCAGTCGTTCGGAAGTTATGCACATGCATACATTTCAGCGGCTCATTCTTATTTGCGACTATAAATTGAGATGTAAGCTATTCTATATTTCAAGTTGAATCAATATGCACACGATGTGTAAATTTGATTAAAATCGGTTTAGTACTTTAGGGGTCCATCGCGGACAAACGACGTGACGAGTAATTTATATATATTAAGACACATTATAGAATAATAATAATAATGCGTTATAAGAGCACCGTGTTGTAGGGGGATTACAGTATTAGCACAATCATCAAGGCTACATTAATTATGTACGATTCCTCATAAAGCTTCATTCTTGTAAATATTGAATTAAACTCGATTCGAACTAGCTCCCAACCGAGTTCCAGTCCTTCTACAATTCTTAAATAGGGTTGTGAGTGAAATTTTGACGTCTAAAAATATTTCTGTCAATTTTTTTTTAACCCTTTTTGATACAGAATTGAAAAAATGAACGGATGTCATTCCGGAAGTGACTACAGAAGGTTCCTAAAACGTTATAGGGAGATAAAAAAAAATATTTCATGCTATTTACGCTCTCACATAGTAAATTTCTTCATACTGTTAATTAATAACAGAATCATAAATGAAACCATTAAGTACATTAATTAATCATTACAACTCTTAATTTATTCAATGTAGATATACATATATTATGCAAAGGCCTTTTTTGTGGGGGCACGCGGGGCCAGGCAGTGCCCCTTAGGAATATTTTATTACGTATGCTCTATTCACTCCACTCATACAGATAAATGTTTGTTTATATATTACTAGCGACCCGCTCCGGCTTCACATGGATTCAATGTAGATATACATATATTATGCAAAGGCCTTTTTTGTGGGGGCACGCGGGGCCAGGCAGTGCCCCTTAGGAAATTTTGAAAATATCGAAAAGTTGCCATAAAAACTGAAAAAAAAAACCGCATTAATTTTAAAACTTAAAGCACATGTCCATTCAGTTTAAAGTTATACTTTTTTTTAAATATTGGTGGCAATGTGTATGGATGCGGATGCGGAGGGAATACAAAAAATTATGGACTTACAACTTTCGAGAATTAGCGTGCCCCCCAAAAAAGAAGTGACAAAAATGGCTAAAAAGTGTGTCTTGACACGCTTATGTAGAAGGGTTCCGTATCTGATACGCTATAAATGTATTTGTTAAATAAATTCAAAAGCTTTTGTCCCAATTCATTCAGAATAATTTTTCTAATGAGTTTTTAGCATGTTCTATCAACATGGAAAATTTCAAGTCTCTACGTCTAATAGTTTGGAAATGCTGGAGGAAAGGGGAGAGACCACCTTACAAGCAGACAGACGGACGGACGGACAGACGGACAGAGCGAAATTAAAAGGGTTCCTTGTAGTACTACGGAACCCTTAAAAGGGTCTGCTTATACATATAAACCTTCCTCTTGAATCACTGTGTTTATCGGTAAACACCGTTTTTAAATCCTTAGCGTTATTTCAAAGAATGGAAAGCAACTTTGGTTTAAAAATATATAAATATGTGATGAATGCTGTGATGATATATGTCCATTACAAAGTAGAAGTCCAGAAGCGAAATGGATGATGAACCACACTTAACAGATCCAGAATATTTGTACAATATCTTATTTAGTACTAAAATAAAGAAAAATCCTTTAAAATGTGATGCTTAAGTAACTTCTTAAAATATTGTTTGATTTAGCATCCTTGATACTATTAGGTAATTTATTATATTGTTGGGCGCCTTCATATAAAGTGCTTTTTTTTAATCTATGCACAGTCATATGCATTTTTATTTTGATATTACAAATTTGTAGAGATATGAGATGTTTCTAAATTTATTCATAACACAAAAATTCTCATGATATATTCGTAAGAAGAAGAATATATAATAATTTCGCTACAAAAGGCTCAAATAATGGGAACTTAAGTTAAATGTTATTACGAAGAGAACCAATGACTGGTTGATTTTAAAGAGAAACAATTCAATATATTAACAAATTTATATTATAATTGATGCGTGGCTTATCGTTATCGCATTTCGTTGCCAGTCCCGAGTGCTCCAACCGGATCCGAGTCCCGACAAAAACACCAAAGCAGAGTACAAATATGCAATAGCGCAGCGCAAATTGTCATTAAAATCAGCTAATTACTCATGATTCATTTCTTATTTCTTAATAAGAAGGTACATAATATTTGCTGTTGGCTTAGCGCAAATTTTTAAGCGTCAACTTACCTGGAGTCAAACTTCGTGCCATCTTCTAGGGTGCCCGTATAGTGCATGGTCAGTGTGTCACCTTGCTTAGATTTTACGGTGCATCCTTCTGGGACGGTGACGACGTCGATCTTAAGTTCGGTGACCTCGGAACCGGCAAACGTGGCCCCAGCGAGTGCCAGCACAGCGAGAACGCAGCTCAAAGTCATGGTAAACTTACGAAAAGTTAAGTTTTTTGGAAGAAAGGAACGTGCACCTATGCGACCGCTGGGAATCAACTGAGTTGGTTCTGTAACTTGAATTTTGGTTAAACTTTGCTGATTCGCTAGTATCGCTCGAGTACGTGTCACGCGTCTCGTCCGTATCTATATCTATTCTTATATATAAAGCTGAAGAATTTTTTGTCTGCTTAAACACGTTAATCTCAGAAATTACTGGTAGGATTTGAAAAATCTTTCAGTGTTAGATAGCCTATTTATCGAGGAAGGCTATATACTTATATCATCATGCTAAAATTGAATGTATTTTTTAACCTAATTTTACTCGGATGAATGTTATATTTATACTGTAAGAAGTCTATAAGAAGTGCAAATACCTATGGGATAAGATTAAATGCTAGCTCATTTATTCCACGTATATAAAAAAATTAGGATGAGATCATGAGGTTAAGTTCTTGAGCCGTTTTTTACTGGAACAGCAAACTCGTGTCCAATTATTCTCACAGTTTTGATTTTATCATCAAACGGAATGTTAACTTTGCTTTCGAAGCTGGTAGAGTGGATTTTCATTCATGCAACTAATCGCCAGGCTAATTTAGCACAATGATGTTTTGCATAACAAAAACATTTAGACGCTCTCATTTTATCTTATGCATACATTACTTGTCACATTAAGGTTAAGCACCTTTGAAATAAGACTAATTTTAGGCTGGCGTTTTTGGAAGTTATCATTATTCACTACTAAATCTCCAGGGTAATAATTTTTAGGATAATCCTCTGGAATGGAACTGCGGCTGGTTTTGGAAGAAAGTTAAGGTAGCGCCACGCTCGCAGTACCTTTGGTCTGGTGCGCAATTGAGCCGGCGCGTCCGGGTACCAGTACCGCTTTCTCACATAAGATCGGCGTGAAGTGGCAGCAACGCTGTCACGTCAAGTGATGGTACTGTTCTCGCATTTCATTTGGTTTTTACAAACGAGATTAGGCCACCGGACCTCTCACGAATTTCCGGTGTCGTTAAAGGCCAGCAACGCGTCTACTAGCCCCCTAGTTTTGCAGATGTCCATGGGCGTCGGTAGTCACTTATGTGAGCTGCCTGCTCGTTATTGTTTTCAGTGCTGTTATTAATTAAAAACCCGACTACGGAAATTCAGCAATATACCTTAACTTATTCAAATTATGAGGAAAAGTAAAAAAATAGATAAATGTCATGTTTAAAATAATATTTTTTTCTATCGTCAGTGATCTAAGAACACTAATTAACCTGGACTACGTTTTTAAATTTTGTATGTCTTTCTGTTAGTCCAGAATAATCTTGGGAACAGAAAACATTTTGGATTATCCCTGGAAGAATTTTTGTTTGAGAGTATTTATATACCTCGGAAATGTAGTTATTAATTGAAACTATTTTTTTTTCATCTGAATTTGTTTGTTACTTTTAAAAACTGTCAAGTATAAATGTGTGGTGAATTTACCATAGTCGGGTGTAAATTGATAGAATTTTTTATTCGAGACTTTATGTCATGCATCAGTTATTAGCTTTATTAAGCGGCACGGCACGTTTTAAAAATATTAAGATAAAATATATGGCACGCTATTTTTTAACTTACGAATGTAGAATAGGTTTTATTAGTAGATTAGTGTATGGATATTTGCATGGGAACGTTATCTGTGTATATTTTTTTAATTTCAAAACTGTTCGTATATATCGTATTATTTCATAATAAATAAATGATATGATCCGATTTTAGCATTTACAAGGTACTTTTTTACCTACAAAATCTTAAATGAAAATTAAAAAAAATCGGAAGGTTTGAATTGAAGTAACGCATCACTAAGTAAAAAACTGAATTACTAGAACTCATTCTATCATATAGATGAAGACACTGGCATCAATTAGACATGTTTAAGGAATAAGAAAGTTTAAGGATTTAATAAGTCATCCAAATAAACTACTTTATAAGTTTTGACTTATATACGTTTATTTTCTGCAACGAAATCGGATCGGAATGCGTTAAACATAATACGCCAGAACCAAATAGGCACAAGACTGATTATACTATACGTTTTTATATACTCATGTTTAGTCATGTCTGGCCGGCATACTGGGATGTCTCATATATTGCCAGACCCGCCCACATGTCTGTCCGATGTAGTCCCAATTTTATAACTTTTATATGTAGTAGACAAAGTCTAAAAATTGTCTAGTTTTTGAATATCTCGTACTTAAAGTGATACTTCTGGAACGTTGTACAGACAAGGTCTAGATAAGCATTCTAGGTGATAAAATAGGACGATAAAAAGATGTTAATAAATTGAATGAACTTTATTTAACTCTTTACAATTTCTAATAAAGAAATAGAGTGTTAAAGTCCCACCTCTGGGCAAGTGCCTTCTCTCCGACTTGAGCTTTATAGCATGGCATAGGTATTTTTTCCATAAAACGGATATATGAGGAAAGAGTCAACCTTTATGATATGCTGAGCTCAAATTAAAAAAAAATACTTCTTGAGATGTCTTTCTTTTCCATCTTAGGCCCGCTTTTTACCTTTAACCTTATCACATTACACATATCTCTGAAATTTGAGAAATGCAGGTTTCGTCACGTTTCCTTAACCGCAGTCACTGTTGAATTATATAACTGTTAATTATATAAAATTATATACGAATTCAGTTTGTTTTGCTTTATTCCCTTTATTTCCGGGAAGGTTTACAAAAAAAACAAAGAAAGAAACAGTCAAAACATTCTTTAAAAAATACTAAAATATGCAGTTTTGTCGCTACTTCAGAATATATCAAATACATGTCTTATTTGTACTAGGCCTTTTGCCTGGCGTGCCATGTAAAAACAAAATAGAATTATCCAATTTGGTACAGTTATTCGAAAGTTAAGGCACGTACATACATTTTGGAAATTCATTATTTATAAATCCGTAAGGAATTTAATAAATCCATTTTATTTTAATGTTTGTCTTCAATTTGACCGCACAACCCTTTACATTACAAATTATCTGCCAGATATCAAAACGTCAATCAAGTTTGAATCACTTTTAATTACATCGTGTTGAAAGGTTGAGTGACAGGAAATTCTTCCTTACTGGAAGCAACTCAACAACCCAAAATGAGTTTTGGCCTCTGACAGGAAATAATGTAAAATATTTAACAATTAATTACTCTGTAAACAGGAATGTTTATGAATGAAGGGTTGGAAAACCCTTCTACTTCATTCAAATATCACTTTTCTTGAATCCCTTAATATTCAAAGATTCGTTAGTGAATGGTTGAAGAATGGTTAGTGCTCAAATTCCAACTCTACCCACTGGAACAAATATTAAGTTACTATGCATTTTATAATTCCCTATATCACATATATTATATTCATCTACACTAATGTTGTAAAGAGAGTTTTGGTTGTTTGTAAGTAATGGATACGCTCATAAATTACTGAACCCATTTTAATGTTTTTTTCTTCAATAAAAAGGTATAAAAATTGAAGCCTTTTTTGGCCTGCGTTGCAAAAACTATTGATGATAGAAGAAAATAGTGTACTACGAGTCTATAGGTCTTATTAGTATCTACAAAGAAGTCGACGAGGATATAAATTTTACTATCATAGTTACGCTACAATAACCGTTTTTGTGTTTTAGAATTTAGTTAAAATGTCAACACATAAACAAAAGTTCCCACTCGAGATTTAGAGAACCGAGCTCTGAATGTTCAAATCATTTTCCGAACAAAGTTCCCGTACATCAAATTTTAGCGCAAGAGAATCTCGCAAAGAGCGCTTGTATAACAATCTTTACAAGCTAGGGCAAGGGAATACAGCATCGAGCGCATGCAACGTCTTGAAGAACAAACTAATATAACCTCATAATATCAGTCAATGGAATCCAGCGCCTGTAGCGCCTTCAAGTATAAAATGCCAGAACCTCACCAGCATAGGCTCACCAATCGGACAATGAGTGTATGCAACGACAAATATCACAAAGGGAATGACAGCAAGTGACAATGATTGGAGGTTTTAATTACTATCCTCATATTGATTATGCTCATTAAACCATCATTCAAATAGGATCAATCAAGGAGAAAAACCTACTCTCATTGTTCTGACAAAAAGTAGATTGATGAACCGACATCTATTGACAACAAAAACATTACAGTAGGAACGTTTATTCCCACACTTAAGGTAGAAGGACAAATGTATCGTCTAATTGGCAGCATTGTTCCACCTTCAAGCCAAAATCCGAATTTTATATATATATATTTGACCCAAGAATCGTTGCGGTCAAACATATACCTAACGTTAAAAGTTGATTTCATTAAAGACTTACAAAACACTTTGAATAGCCACAATGTATGTATGTATGCTATGAAGAAAATGAACCCTCCAAAAATGTATAGTGTAAATGTTTAATGGCACAAGCGTTTTGATCAAAGAACTTCGAGATAATGTAACTGGCCAATATCATTATTTGATCTGTAACAGCTCGGGGGATTTGTCCATATCATTTAAAAGGCTTCAGTTCCCGGATAATTTCAGTTACATTAACAATTTACAAGTCCCAGGGATTTCATACGTCGTCTGCGTTAGCCTGTCTCGCGTGGGAACTCCAGAATATCAATTTATTTTGCTCCAAACGAAAATAGCACATCAAATATTGTTTACAGAGAAGCATTGTAATATTTATTATTATAAATAATAGTTTCAAATCTTATCTTCTTCCTTTTTTACCCAACTGTCAAAAGGTTGTATTATATTTTTTATCCGCTTGTAATACTAATGTTACTGTAACAATTTACGTTAGTAGGTATGTATGCTTCTACGGAACCGATTGGAATAAAATACTATTTATATAGCTGATATGATTTATACCTATAGCTGATACTATTTTTTCTCTTTTAAAAGAATATTAGGAATAATTTTAAGGTATGTCTAATATTCCCGTTTTCCCTCCTACTAAGCTTAAAATAGAGATACGCTTATGTGAGGAGTGGGTGTCCAAATACCTTAGTGAAGGTTTGAACCGGGTACCTTGCGGATTTCAGTCTTTCCCTTCTACCGTTGAGCTACTGAGGCCCTGTTTACTATTTATTATATTTCCACGGCATCGAAAAATACGCTGGTTGAACCACGGGACGCAGTTATTATTAATTATTAAGTTTTAACATTATATTTAATGTATAAAACTTATTACATTTTGTAAATACACAATTTTTGTTAAAATCCAATCTCTTACTCTTTCCCTCAGTGACTCTCTTCATTGTCACTCTACTTGTTCAAGTCATATGTTCTTGATGTTTGTTAAGAGAAAGGCCATAAGTCATCTTAAGATAGTTTTTACAAATTAAAATATTTGAATAAAAGGCTTAAGGGAATCAAAAGTTGTAAGTACCGATTATCAAGTTATAATAAGAATCTCGGTCGCAGACACTACACCTTTCCTCTTACTAGCCACTCGCCAAGGTTTGGTACTGTTGTTCATAAAATTTATTAGTGTTTAGTTGAATGTCGTAATGGTACGAGGAATGCTAACAAACATGATTTGTACTTTTTGCCTCCCAATCTCTTTTTCCATACACATACTTACATCACAAAGTCCGATTACGGCGCATCGCATAGAGCAAAGGTCTTTATATGAATCCTCCTGCCATATCCCTTGTTGTGAACATCCCCTACATTGATCCAGCTCTTAATACTAGCCAGAATAATTTTATTTCATTCTCTCCGAATTTCAATCCAAACCTTTTCTTCATACAATTTCGCCAACGCCAATAACTTCATAGAACATAAATGGGATTATTTATAGTGAATATGAGAGCGATACTTATATATACGATATAGCGAAGTGCTTAATAGAATTAATGAAATTTTATTCATATCAAAATACGGAGTATTTTGATATGAATGTAAATCTAGAGCTGCACATAGGCAAAACGTGAGCGAGCGAAAATAGCTTTACCTGCAAAAGCACTAATCTCCGAAAATTAAATTTCGCTTGACGTCGCAATGCCGCTGGGCTGCCGGGCAAATATGACTGACGTTAAAATTTACCAATATCCACAGCCAGGCTGGGGGAGACTACGTTCTATTTTCGAAATAAAATTGGTAACGAACTGAGGTTTTATATAGAATTAAATACTCACATCTTAGTATTTAATTCATTTTGTGTACTCTTCACTAACTTTTGTGACTTTTTGTCCTTGTAACAGGCTGCTAGGTTACCCCGTCGTACAAACTCAACATGAATACTGCAAGTTTTATTAGAGCACTAACTAAATTTTTACCCGTTCCATCTCTCACATTATTTACAGTGCAGTGATTCGTGTGTCCATATCCTAGTAACCTCCACAATATCAATTTCATTTATGCCGAAAAGTGGAAAAATATTTTAAGGCTAATTCACACAGTATAGATTAAAATTTATTATGTTTATCAAGGTATACTTTATCTAGGATATATAATAAAATCGGTATATCGGTGTTAGGTATGTATAATTTCAAAATAGTAATATTAATTTTGGATATGATTTCACGCAAAATTCGAACAATTGCTGTCACTCAAATTAATACATTTGAATGCTGTAAACTGAGAATTTGCCTAATAACACATACATATATACTATATGAGTTGTCCAAGATCAATAATTTCAATAAATATTTTTAAAAAAGAATTTCCATTTTAACAACACCATAATGTTAGACACTGGGACTTCTTAAAATGAAACAAGAGTTTTATTTTTACTGTTTTATTTTCAATTATCCAGTGTTCTTAGTGTGAACATTTATTACATGTTGAATGATATCATTAGAGGTGTTAAATTCGATTTTACATATTCCACAAGAATAATTACTTACTAGGAAATGAATATTACTTAAATGTCGAGTAAGCCCGCTAGTCGATCTTAATATTTTATGACAAAAAACACATTTCACTCCATCTATTTTATGCTTGTACAGTATGTGACTCTGTAGAGCCCGCACCGAATTAAAACAGTAATGGCACCATCTACAGCTCATCGCACTTGTAGGGTGTATAGCGGCCATGTGGTTAGATAAACTGCGAACACTCGCAAACGTGCGTCCACATATTTCACAGGAATTATTCAAACTCTCAGGATGCTTATACTTTTTATGGTTCCGAAGTGAAAGTGGCGAGTCGAATATTTTTCCACACTCCTCGCACGGTGTCTTCGTTTTCCTGCAGCGCATCTCGTGTTCGAACAATAGCTGTGCCGTTGGAAACGTTCTGTAACACGCCTTGCACCGATGGTTGTAGCGGTGCATATATCGCACGTGTTTTTGCAAACTCAGTACTGAAGGATATTTTTTTTCGCAATAACTACATTCGACCTCAACCTTATCGATAGGATGTTTTAGTAATTGGTGCATTTTCAGCGAAATTGTAGTTTTATACATTTTGTTGCATTGCGGACACTTTTTTCCGAATTCTTCTAAATCGCTGCTCAAAATATCTTGCAAAACGGCAGTCGAGGAACGCAGATGTTCGTCTATAATATCGGAGTCTAATCTAACTACATCTATTTCAACGTTAGCTTCAACGGTTCTCATGTTAATTTTTATTTAATCCAATTTTTTTTTACCCCAAAACGTAAAACTGAAACGTCAAACCAAGAATATGTTGGCGTTTTTTTTTAAAATCCGATTGTTAAGAAAAAGTTTGCATTTAAAACTATTATGAAAAATAAAAAGGATGGCATGTGACAGATCTACACAGTATTTTATTTTTGAAATGTTTGACGTGTAACTTTGATACTGGCCAACTTTATTACATACTAGCGGCTTGCCCCTGTTTCGCATGGGTATTTATATTATCGAAGTTTACATACGGATCCCTAACTTTTTTGAAAACATCCTAATACTTACATTCATCAGGGATTACGTAGGATTCTAGTGGTAAAAAAAAATTCAAATCGGTGCTGTAGAGCCTATTCAATGCAAACAGACAATCAAATCTTTCCTTTTTATAATAATAGATATCATATTAATAAATGTTCTATGAATTAGCTATTGATAGTATCGCTTAGGATAAACTCTGTCATGCACAATACTTAGGCTATATTTATAAAATATTATTACTAATTATTAAGTACACTTTTATTGATAGAGATTATAGAAGATGGCCTATGTTATACAATTATAAGGTTGTTTTATTTAAATTTATATCTACTTAAAACTTTTTTATGTGGTTATTGACAGTGTGCCTACTGATAATCTGTGGTTTGCGTGCGTTTAGTGACCTCATATTGTATATGTTACTTTATTAAAATTTTAGGAAATATTTGATTTTTATCTATGAATTGCATTGTGTAGTATGGTTGAGAAGGATAGTTTAAACACCATTAACATCAGTGATATTGTAATGTCTATTTGTATGTTTATCCGTTAATTGTTTACTAGGTAAATCATTAACTATGGTGATTAAACTTAAATCGAGACGATTTGGAATCGAAATTACATTTGTAGCCTCTGTTTGCAAGTACGTCAACTAGTGTATTGTTTATTTTTTTTTGTTAAACAATTAATTCGTTCGATTCCAAATTTGAGATCGTTTCCCCTTTTTGTGGCGTCCGCATACTGGTTTGTGTGGTCACGTGTACGTGTGGTTCTTTATCGCGTCACAGTGAGATCAGCCGCGGCGCTTCGCTCGCCGCCTGGAAGGACCAACAGACGACTCACGCGGAACGAGAGTCGCTACCACTCGGGTGAGTCATAACATAATAAAGAACCATCGCTGACCACGGTGGTCATGTTTGTGTGATGTCATTCTATTTCTTAATCGTCTATTTGCTGGGAACGTGGCTGGACCTTTTGAACATACTAATATTTCTTTATTCCCTTATATTATAACTTCGTTTTGACATTTTCTCGTCGTGTTTAAGTGTTGTCGTATGTAAAATCGTAGGAAATAGGTCTTAACAATTTTATATAAACTAGATTAACGAATCTCTTTATATATATTGGATAGATATATATTTTCTCATTTATATTGATATCATTTAATTATGAATTTACGTATACCATTTTGTATTTATATAAACTTCGTATGGTAGCATAATGATCTATTTATTATATTTTTTATTTCATAGAAACATTTAGGCACCAAGTCAACGAGCAAGGGATATTATAATGCACCTATTGAACTGGAAAAACATGTTTATTAGCAAGTTAAGCTACTTCTAGCTGAGCTGTTAACATTCAAATCATTATTGCCACAGTTAGAGAAACGATCATTTGGACACTTATTAATGTTGTTTAGCCTTGAGTTTTACTAGAAAGTGACAAATATCTTCTGTCTTAGATGTGTATTATATTAGTTATTATTCCCTAAAACTTCGCACAAGTGATAATGAAAAATCAACAGTGTTTGTGTTCTTTTCTAATCAATAACAATAAAGTATGCCCCGGCTTTTTCTTGAATATATTTTTATAAAAAATGAACCCATTTTTCCAGATTCCAGATTTTATCTTTTTGATGATCTAAACCAGTAGGTACTTATAATTTCTTCAAACATACACAGATAGTCATATTATAAATTGAATAGGACTTGTTTGTGATTCTTTATTAATCAACTAACTTACTTTTTTTTTAAATCTATAATTCTCCTGTTTTTGAAAACTTTTAAATAGATATTGCTCTCTGTGAAATACCTCGTCAATATACTAATCTTAATGTCAAAGGCGCATTATTCATATGAATAGCAATGTAAATAACTGCATCATAAATCCTTAGCGTCTAAATTTATTGTGTAAACCTGCCATAAACTATAGGTACAGGACCTAAATATATCCTGATTATTCAAAGTATTCAATTTCGAGTTGGAAAATATATCATACGCGTTATGTAACAAGGTATAAAATTAATTGTTTCGTTTCGTACTTTGTGAATATATGATTCGTGTCGGTTCGCGGTAGTGTGTGGTACTGGAAAGCCAGTTCTGCGCAAGTCGACGTATTGCGACCCCAATACGGTGAGTCAAACCGAAGCCTAATTAAAGCGTCAAGAATTCAAGAAACGCATTGATACTAAAATATCAGTCAACCTGCAAACGAGCTGCAAAGCGAATATCAATAATTAAATAAAACTTCATTAACGGAACCGTTTACAAATTTTAATGATGTGTACCTCATACGAAAGAAAAATTCTTTTTTACTACACAAACATTCAAACAGTTAAATAAAGAAGTTAGACTTGCGATTACAATCTTTCGCTCGGCCATTACCTACGATGAATTTTGAACCATTAATACATAGCTTAGTCGCAAACTTTATGAACAGTATCATGTGCTGGTGTATTAATCCTAAAACAACCAGTACTAAAGTGCTTGCAGGTTACAGGTAAACAGATTAGTCTGAACGTAGTCGAATACGAAAGGATTTACACCTGCCAATTTACGGTATTGTTCAATTAGCTGAAAATCCCTCTGTCTGGCGT
>JANCMC010006173.1:841489-872726 GCA_024363005.1 Charaxes varanes
ATGATTCCTACATTTAGAACCTTAGATAAAGAAAATTAAGTAAAAGTCAATTCACATAAAAAATGATCTTAGTTTATCCATATGCGCATGTTAAACAGGTTTTTTTATTATTTATTAATTCAAATATCATTCACGCAATTAATATCATTTGATAAGACTCACAGTCTCAAATATAATTTATGCCTCAGATCTAAGTATTTTCATTGTATTGGTCCCAATAAATATCTTGATTCCTTTTGTTACCTTTTATGTTTATTTTTTTGGCTTCTAGATTGTAAAATGAGCAAGTCTTTTTGTACTTTTACAAGTATTATTTAAGTTATTTACTACAGGACCTTCTTCTCTTTTCATTTTAGTTATTACTCTAGTATAGGAAGTGGCCCAGTGCATGAATAACAACTGACATACTTTCTTAAATGTTAAATTGATATAAGTGGTTGTGATTGTGTCCTTACGACAAATCTAAACCCTCACTGACAAACACTCAGCATGGAAAGATATTCCCGAACGATGATTCTATATTTTGATATGTTTTGTAAAGATTGAATTTTTAAAAATTCTATTTTTATTTTTACATTCTTAAGACATGATCGTCGCTACTTTCAGAATTATCAAATTTTAAATACACAGAATTAAATGTTACTTTGCGGAAATCCTTCAAAAAGTGGGACAATTATTAAAATTTATGATAGAAAGTTAGTGTAATATTGTATCCCGCAAGCTACGTCGCAATTCCTTTCCAACGTCACCAAAGCACAGTTCTGCATTGATTTTCAATTAAGCACGCACTGGTAAAAAATATCACAGTAATTTCAGCTACTTGTTTAACTTACAATGTAGTAAAAATCTCGCTCTTACAAAGTAAATAATTGTAATACTTGGGCTTAGTTTGGGTCACACATATAAGTTTGCTAAACATTTAGGCACGATCAAAATGTTTGGAAAGTAACAATATTGAAATAGGTCAACCTAAATTAAGACGCACGCACGAAGGATAAGTTCGTCTTACCAATATCCCAGGATATTGCACGGATTTAGAGTTTAACCTCGAGCTCCGTGGGAGATTTCTAATAAAAGTCCTTGTTTAACGATCAATTGTAGTTAAATAATAGCATAAAAATTACTGGCTACAGCTACAATGTTATAATTATTGAAATGGCATATGAAATTTAAGGGTGGTAATTGTATATTTTAAAAATGTTGAAATTGGTACAATATTCTTTCCAGATAATATTTTTAGTTTTCAAATATCTAATTATCATTAAAATTACCACAAAACTATTTGTAGTTCGAGTTCAAGAAAATGGCATACTCTTTCTTCAAAGGCCGGCAACGCATTTGTGATCCCTCTGGCGTTGCAGATTTGCATGGGCGTCGGTAGTCATTCGAGTGAGCCGCATGCCCGTTTTGCCCTTGTTATTTAAATAATAAATAATCTTTCAGGAAATCATATAAAATGTGGAAAAGCTTAGTTTTATACTTAAAGATAGTCGACAGATAGTTGTGGCTTTATGCAAAATAATAGAAGATTTCTTGTCTTATACAATTTCCTTTCTATTTATAGCTATAGAACTATCTCAAAGGTACGTTTTTCAATTCAAATCCTCGAAATTGCCTATGTTAAATAAGTCAAAAATTTCCTGTGACACCCACCATGAATTGAAATTCAAATCATGTTCTATTTTTTAACATTCTATTCATAAAAGATCTTCAAATGCTTTTCTTCCACGTATTATTGTACCTACCACAGAGCAAGTCATTAAATTAAAAAAAAAAAAATTTGGTACACAAGATTAGAGTGACAAACTAAGTTTGCGTAATGAAAGCGCTGGCAACATATACTCGTTAAGAGTTAGGTTTATGTTAGCCTTAGATAACATCGCAGCCGCTCGGACACGTGTGTTGTCATTTGCGGCAAACTTTTATCTATGAACCATTTAGTGCTATCTAAATATTAGGGTTAACACTGTGTCATAAATGCTAAAAGGAATTTTGTGTCGTATGTATGGCCAACGCTGGTATTTAATATTGTTAGGTTTTTCTAATAATAGTAGTGACTTGTGAATATATTTAATTCAATACAGAAAAAATGTTGATGCAATTTAAATGCCTCTCTATGTATGTACACATTTCAAAGTATGGAACTACATTTTAAGCTTTATACTTGCTACTCAAATTAATTTTTAACGACTATCATTTGCTGTTAATGCGCTTACTTTTACAAAAAATCATTCCGAATCCGAATTATCTTTCGAATTCGATCCTATCGAGCCTAAAAATATTTGTGCAAAATGTGTTTTGGTTAATGTTATTCGACCAGAAAGTTTCACTGTACGCGGCTTTAGGTAGTAGGTACGTCATTTCATTGTTATGGTCTGGAAAAAAATATAAAGGTCTATCTGGTGAATAGATTGTCGAAGGTGATAATAAACCAACAGAGTTGCGACAGGCCAGCAGCGTTAGCAAAAAATAAACACGGTCGTGGTTACACAAAATTTCTGAGCGGCCCTCGCACGTATTTTTATCAAACTCTGTAATTAGCTTTCTGTCATCATGTTAAAGTGAAATCCGTGATATTGTTTTTTTTTTAACGATCATGTATAGTATAGCATATAACGGTCAGGCTGTTCAGTGTTAGAAATACACTGCTGTAAGGAATATGTATTTTACAAAAGTTTAAGGACATAATTATCTAAGTCATTAACAAGGAAGCGCTTTTATCTGAGAAGTTTAGAGATATAACGTATTTGAGTCAAGGAATCAAGCTCAAGATTAAATTATTAATAAAATACTATTCCGGTTACTGATAACATAAATTGTAAGCCTTGGAACTTTAGTGAAACCTATACAAACAAAGCTGCATTTTGCAAACAAGGAGCGTAATTTAAACATATAACCGACTCTAGGAAATAGGATTAAATATATATATATATATATAACATGTACATTTTGCGAAATAAAACGCTGCAAAGCAACAAATATCTTGTGTGTTTAAATTATTATTTACTTTATTTTTTTATACGAAATGTGTACATTGTACATGTACATATTAATGTGGAAATAGAATACATATTATTATGGAACTTGCAAAGGCGAAAGCGTGGGACTGACAGACGCAAGACTACTACTAAATTTTTAATATGATATACCTGGAACCCTAATAACGGGGATTGTGCGGGGAGTATAGCTTACACTTCGATTTTGTGCCATCGTCGTATTCACGCGCCAATCGATTTTTACTTACATTTCATACTAGCATAATAGCGGCCCGCCCCGGGTATTTACATAATCAATATCATATGGATCCTTAACTTTTTTGAAAATATTATATCGCCTATGTTCATCAGGGATCATACAATATTTTTCAAATGTGATTCTAATGGTGAAGGAATTTTTTAAAGCGGTCCAGTAGTTTCAGAGCTTATTTAAAAGTTACTTTTTATAGAACAACCATTTGTAACATATAGATATCCAACAGTGTTTATGTCTTAATTCAGTGTCTTTATATAAATTTGTGCCACTTTGAGGCTATTGCGCCATTATCTGATATCGTATTATGAATGATTATCAAAATGCTGATGCTCGCGGGTTCGCCCGAGTCAATTCAGTGATTTTGTTATAACGTGATGGTATTTCCATTTTTGCGGAACCCCAAGTATTTAACTAAAAGTAATATTATAGCCATTTTTTTATAAAACTTACCAACGAAAATCCTGTCATCATACACTCACCATTTCGGAAACTATCCTTAACAGACTGACAAAAATGCTTCAGTTATGCCTTGCCCTGACAATAATGAACATGATAAAAACAGATTTTTCCAATTTGGTACAGTCGTTTGGAAGTTATATGGTATGCGTGGCATACGCGTTTCATTACATTTCGGAAATTTATTTCGATTTATATAGAAGATTGGGACTATCTTCCGTTTGCGTTTTCCGACTGACTGCAAGTTCAGTCGTCTAAGTCCTCAATCGCGCGAGATTTATAAAAGCATTGCGCAAAATTTCGTCGTTGGCGCTTTTTTAGCGTCCTTCATATATAGCGTTGAAAATAGGATATTGCTTTATAAAAATGCGCGCGTTTTAAAAGCGCTATCGTGTGAAAACAAACTAGGGAATTCAAATGTTCAATTTGAAGGCTCTTTTAACGAGCGGTAAAAAAAAGCTCTCGAGTGAATGAGGGCAACGAGTTTATTATTTTATTCGGAGATAGTATTTTTGTCTAGTCGAAAGTTACCTTCTTTGTTTAAGTGACACATGATACGTGACGTACAGGATTTATTCGTTCTTGGAATAAAATTGATAAAGCTATCACCCAACTCAACATAGCGTGCTATCTTTAGAGCTAGTGACATCCTGTGTGTGGACCTAACTAATTACTTTACGCAACAAATGTTTCACACGTGTGCGTGCGAGAGAAATTTATCGGAACACGCAACTCTTTAGATCTGTTGCACTCATCAAATGTATCTCGTTATTAGTGACCAAGTATCTATTGAGACAATAATAAACAGGTCTATTCAAACAAAATACAACTAGGTGTTTCAATTTTATAATTTTTACCAAATAAAAAATTATTATTATCCTTACTACAGTAATCGAGACATTTTTCATATCTCTTGTTGAAATATATTTGCCGAAAACGCTTTGTGTTGCGCCAATCAAAAATCAGATATCGCCGCATTTTGCCATATCTTGAAATTTCCATAAATTAACAGAGCCGTTTTTTACGTTCTCAACAAATTTTGAATTAAGCAGAGTTACATTAACTGTTTAAATGTCACTAAAATTTACGTTTAAACTTTGCTTATAGAGTACTAGAATCCTTATGTAGGTAGATGTAAGCATTTTCATGTTAATGTATTTTAATGAAGGATGATTCGAAAGTAATACTGTCCCTGGGCATTGTTTCCTATGAAATATGTTTAAATCAATATGGCTATGAGGATTGTTATTATATCAAAAAAGTGAACATAAAGGCCACTTGCCCCGCGGCGAAATGGTATCTACGTATAAGTCTTTTGCAGCACTCTGGCCTCATATCCCTAACAAAGGATACTCTTTCCTCTCCTCGGGGCTTATGTCTGGTAGGCAGTTAGAAGGCTTCTGTTATATAATATAAATTTATTACAAATTATTTACAACAATGTAATATAAAGGATTATTTTTTATTTTCCTGTCGCTGCTTAGATTAAAATGTAAATAAATTTTATTCAATATGTTTTATTTTGCCAATTAGTACATAAGTTCCAACTACAACAGCTTTTGTTATACAACTTATGGAAAAGGTAATTTCTATTTAGAAAATGTTATATATGACACACGGACGTCTGTTCCTAAGGTAGACAACTGAATGTCTGTGTTATAGGTAACAGCCGCGTGTTATACACAAATATTATTTTTGTAGAAATATATAACTACATATATATATGGATAATACACCCAGACTCGAGGTGGGAATCAAACCCACGACCCCCGGAGCAATAGGCAGGGTCACTGCCCACTGCGCCAACGAGCCAGTATATAGTAAAAGATTGTTTAATATAAAACTTATATTTAACAATACTATGAATTATTTCGTTTTAAAGTCTATCTCTATAAACATCAGCCAGGTCGGAATTGGACCCGAGCATCTTACGGAATTCAGTTCGTACTTCTACCCTTAGAAGCCTCGATAGCACATCGAGGCTTCTAAGCTAAAATAAAATAGAATAATAATGAATATAATAATAACTAGTATATGCAAATAGCATAATATTTGCAATTCAAATCTATATTAGACAATACAAAACGAGGATTCAATATTTATTTCCATCTAAAGGGTTAAAATCACACCTCTGTGCATGCGATAGTGGACGCGAGCATTAAAATAATAACGCAAAAGTAGTATTAAGTCCCGTGTAATTGGATTAAAACAAAATCTAACAAATTCCAAATTTCATCTTTGTTCATCGCTCAGTTTTCGATATTTCATAATTCAGTGACTTTTCGCTTTTATATAGATAGATATATTTGCAATTCAAATTTGCATTAGACAATACAGAATGAGGACTCAATATCGCTTGTTTATTTCCATCTAAAGTGGTAAAATCACGCCTCTGTGCATTTGATAGCGGGCGCACGCTTGCATTAAAATAATAACGCGAAACTAATACTAAATCCTGTCTAATTAGCCTAAAACAAAATCGAACACCGACCGCCGGTCGGCCATTATCATTTATTCTACAATTCGATATAGCTTAGTTTAATTTAAAGGAAATGCATTAGCCGCCGCCCGCAAAACGCGGTTCCCACATATATACGCGAATATTTTGCGAGGGATTTCTACCTCCATTTTAATATTTAGTTGAAATATTACAAGAGTTTGCCGCGGCCAGCGTACCGTGGAATACGGGCGGGTGAAATTTTTTGTCCATAAAAATGGTGGAGTGCAACAGTGGGCTAACAAGTTGTTTGGGGTTTTATATTTTAACAAATATCACGTCCTTTCGATTTGTTGTTGTTTTTATTTATTTTTGCGGAATGTATAATTATTTTTCTAAAACTTAAGTAGCCTATGTTACATCTTTCAATATCAACTATCTGCCAGTGTTGGTCCCGTCGAAATCGGTACAGCCGTTTCGGAGATTTTTTTATTCGTTTTTATCATAAGTATACATAATATATGATATGAAATCAGAAATAAAATAATTTCAACGTTTAGATCGTAGCTTAAGTGGCGGGATTTGAATCGGTCGCTATGTTAAGCAGTTTTTACCGCGGCCGGGTGATAGATGGTTGACCAATTCTAACACCAGTTTTCAAATATCTGAAATCCGCCGTGTTTCGGAAGGCACGTGAAACATTGCGTCCCGATTAATCTCATTGAGTGATATTAATCGTGAGATTGTAGAGATTGTGGAGGTTCCGTTGCAATCCGTTGCAATCTAATCGAACCCTGGTACTAGTCCTGGCTAACGCTTGGAAGAAGCTTATACTCACTTAACCCAAGGTGAGACTACATCTAGATCAAGTTAGTTGCAATTATAGTAAAACGATTTCAGAACGTGACAGAATTTATAACGTGAAAATATAAAATTAACATAAATTACAGGACGGGTAAACACTAGCAAAGTGCCCATATACCCAGTACATATATACAGTGTATGTAAAACCTACAAGCGGAACGACCGGCTCGTGGAACATTCGACCTTATATAAATTGTGATAAATAGGAAAATTGAATGCATCCAAAGGGGGCCGTCATCACAGCGCGATGATTGTATTGATTTCCCCCGTCCCGAGATCAACCCCTGTATAAGTGATGCAATAACACCCCTAAATGCGTTCCACGAGTATATATGACAATGTCACCAGTGGCTTAGTGGTTAACTCATATTACAGATGTTTCAGTCTAAAAATGCACCCCCCAGAATTTTTATTGTAAACTCAACGACGCACTGAAAGCCAATAATAATGACGAGATTGCGTGTTTGCGTATACACGCTATTTTGTACGTAGACGAGAATACTTTGCAGGGCCGTGCATTCTTAGACTTTACACACTCCATTATAATTTGACTTGGGAAAACCATTGACTGGCCCGTTGGCGCAGTCGAGAGTGACCCTGCTTACCACTCCGGAGGTTGTGGGTTCGAATCTCGCCTCGAGTATATATTAAAATAAATTTTACCGCCTCAGGAACAAACGTTCCGTCTGTTGATATTCCTATGTATGTATGTTTGTACGTGTAACCTTAATTGTGTCCAATGCCTGAACACCTCAACGGAGGAAGGGATGGGCTTTATTATTTGGTACTTTATAGTACTACTATATAAAAAGTGCCCACTTTATAGTACTAGTACATAAGAAGTACCTAATTTATAGTACTAGTAATGAAAAGTACCTACTTTATAGAACAAGTATATAAGAAGTACCTAATTTATAGTACTAGTAATGAAAAGTACCTACTTTATAGAACAAGTATATAAGAAGTACCTTTATAGTACTAGTATATTAAAGGTATCTAATTTATAAAAGTAGCTAGTACTAACGCCTTCATTGAGCGCATTCACCTATTTTAAAATGAGTTAAAAAGTAACAAATCTCCAAAAAAAAAAAAGTCGCAACTTGTAAATCTCGAGAAGAATCAAAAGTGATATCAGAAAATGTTAATAAAAAAACTTCGCCGGCACTTTGAGAAAGGGATGAAACTCACCAAATTAGTAAAATACTTTGCACTCGGACAGTCTTTGTTGGCTGGCTCCAATTTTTAGGGTTCCGCAATGACGCAGTAAAAACCATTATTTACGAAATTCGAAATTTCTCCCTTACAAAAGCTTATGTAATCGTCACCTATATGTGTACACTTTTCAAAACCATTATTTAATATTTTGGTGACAAAATTTTTGGCAACTTAAAGGGGAAGTTCATGACTATTACTCACACCCTAAACATAAAAGTGAGGACTAACAGAAAGTTGTATTTAAAGAAGATTTCTTTTCATTTACGGCACCAATGGCTCAGCGGTAGAAAGGACGTACTGAAATCCGCAAGGTACCCGGTTCTAACCCCCGACGCCGCTGGAGTACCGTGGGGTATTACCCACTCCTAACAAATTTTGTTGTTTTCCACTCCTACTAAGCTTTTAATTTAAATTTAGTAGCAGGGGAAAGGGGGTTATTAGACATACATAGTATTGCCACTTTTAGTTTTAATAACAATTCTCTTGCATTTAAATACGACTTATTTCATTTTTTTTTTAAATATTCATCAAATTATCCTAAGCCATGATTGCTTAATGGTAAAAAGGAGGACTGGAATCGGTAAGGTACACTGGTTTAACCCTGGCTAGGCAATAGCCCAGCTTTAATCTTAGTTGTAGGGGAAATTACGTTTTATTACCTTTGAAAAAAAAGTCCAGTACTTATGGTAATAAATCTATACTAATATATAAAGCTAAAGAGTTTGTTTGTTTGCTTGATCGCGCGAATCTCAGGAACTACGGGTCCGATTTGAAAAATTCCTTCAGTGTTAGATAGCTCATTTAAAAAGGAAGACTAACATATATATCACGCCAAAGTTTAATCTATTTTTTTACCTAACTTTAGGCCGACAATGTCGCGGGCATAGCCAATATAATATAATTAAAAACTTAAAAATAGATTGGAATTAATCACACGTAGTTCAAGTTTCAATAATGTACACACCGTTTTGTACTCAATTTGCAATATTATGCCATTTAATAAGAATTAGAAATTACAAAGAGTAACAATGGCTATTGAACCAATTAATTTTAAGCTGTTTCCCGCTTAGCTTAGTTTTACCTTAGCCCGTGTTCTTAGTTAATATCGAGTTTTCGCGCCTCCAAGCGTGAGATCTCAAAGAAACTTGTCTTTCCACCTGCGCTTTTTTACCTTTGCCCCATTACATTAAAAAAAAAAAAGATGACATAATAAAAAACATAAGTAATGTCAACTTATTAAAAAGAAGTTAGAGACATGGCTAGTAATGGGAAGAAATTTCTACTCTATTCACGAATATCTGAAAAAGAAACACTAGCTCATAATATAGTAATTTTACATAATGCTGTAATAGTTATTAATTTTTATAACATTTCACTGAACTTTTTTTTTTAATATTCTAACTAACATCTGCACGCCATTGTGTGACAGATTGTGTGTTGATGTGTCCATAATCTTTGCAAATAAATGATTTGAATTGAAAAAAAAAATGAGCATTACATCTTTTTTTTTTATTTGTGCGACGACACATTCGAGTAGAGGTCATAGCTTAATCAGTATCTGCATTTGAGTCGATGGCTTTACTCCTTCTACCTAGCGTTATCCCGGTCTAGTACAGATTTGATTTGATATACAACTAACTGATATTGAAATAACAGAAGCATTTACAAACCAGATGAGGAAGCCACATATTATAATAGCATATAATTGCGAAAATAAACTTTACCTTCTGACCGAAACAAATTCAATTCATTATACTCTTTGAGGTAAATTGATTATTGATAGGATTTAGTCTTTGCATATAGATCGAGCTTCTAACTAAAGAATTACGAATAGGCGCGTAAAACAGTGGGACCCGATTAATGTCACTTTGTGATATTAGTCGTAAGGTTGTAGAAATCGTGGGGGTTTCGAGGATGACGTCAGATGGCAATCGGTCATATATTTTATTACATATTTTATTATCACCTCGCTCGACTCCAAGAACCCTTGAGAATCCAAGGAGCTTCGAAACAAAAAGGCCACAACACGAAATTTCGGAATCCGCGGGACGTACAAAGATGAAATTTGGCAGGGAGGCACTTTATAATTAGTAGACAATTGCTAAGAACGGTTTTTTCGTTACGAGGTCTAAGAACAAGTTTAATTTCACGCGGACGAAGTCGCGGAAAGTAGCTACTGATATTATATACTTATACATCCATGGTACTTTCAATTGTTGCAATACCTAGATGTACTAAACCTTTTGTACTAATTTACAAAGCAATGAGCGATTGCGTGCAAACTTTACGCGTTTCGCAATATTCTCTATTGTGCGCACATCAAATGCCAGTACAAAACTACGATTTAAAGCATTTCCCATTGGAGCGCATCCGCGCGTATTACTGCGCGGGAAATTACAATATTTCCCTAATTTAGCCTTTATTCGAGGTAAAAACATAATTAATGCTTTATTACCAGTTAACGCAATTTAATACGTTAATTATTAAATTTAATTTAGTGTTCTGTATCGTCACATTACATTAGTAAATCTGCTTAATAGAAAAGTATACATGTAATAAAGGAAACCGCGATAGATCCGCGATAAAAGATTAATCTGAAATCCAATAGAGTTCGGTGTTCAATCTCTTATCTCAATCAACTCTGAGTGTGTTTGTAGAAAAAAGTACACATATCTTTTCTTTTATCTTCTGTTATCCCGGTCTAATACCATGATCCGCTTTCAATTGAAGAGGCTGTGGCTGTTTTGAGTTAAGATATCGGCTGCCGTCTGTCGTCATCCCGGGCACCCCCACTATCTTTGAAATATCAGGACTAATATCATTTAGTGACATTAATCTGGACCCACATTTTACATGCCTTTCGAAACACGGAGGAGGTCAGGTATTTAAAATCCAGTGTTAGCTCAGGAACTACTGGTAAGATTTGAAAAATTCTTTCAGTGTTAGATAGCCCATTTATCGAGAAAGGCTATATATATAGTTAATGTACAAGCTAAATAATATCAAAAATATGTGACAATAAGGCATAAGGAAAACAGTTGGATAATATTAAATAATTTGATACAAATTGTCATTTTCTAGCTAAATTGACATTATTTATTATTATTTAAATATCCCGACATACATGAAACATATATTTAGCAATTTATAAAAATAATTTATTAAAAAAAGGGAATATTTCGCAAATTATAAATATATTTTATTAAAAAAAGGGAATATTTCGCAATTTATAAAAATAATTTATTAAAAAAAAGGGAATATTTAGCAATTTATAAAAATAATTTATTAAAAAAAGGGAATATTTAGCAATTTATAAAAATAATTTCATTAAAAACGGGAATATTTAGCAATTTACAAAAACTCGTTATTGTACTTTATTTATTGATAAATTTTTGACCTCATTAGTTTATCTTTGTAACGCCCGGGTGTAGGTTCATGTGTGTATTGTTCGCATGATGCGAATGATAATAAATGATTAAATGATTAAACGCTAAAATTGAACCTTTTTTTTTAAATTCGGACGAAGTCGCGGGCTCAGCTAGTTCTAAGATAAAACTGAAGTACCAGGAAAGTAATAACAAATGAACTTAAGAGTCCAGCTAAAGCAATAGAAGATATTATGTATTTATTAAATTAGCGACCTACCTAAGAAATTGAGCATGGCTTAGGGTTTTAATATCCAATGAAAAAGAAGACAACTCTGGATATTCTTTTATTTTGATTTGGTAACCTAATACTTTAAAATAAAAGTAAATAATAACAAAATTATATTATATCGGACACAATAGTGGCAATTACAAATGCCATGTAAACACTATTGTGTTAATAAAAGTATATAATAAGGGGCAAACGAGCAGCCGGCTTTATGAATACGACCTTTATAAGCTTCACGCAATGGACCTGGAAACACAAAGCTAATGGGCCACCGGGAACTCCCACAAACCGAACGAAACGCGACAATACTGTCGCCACTTCAAGCCAACGTTATGTAAGGCAGACTTACTGACAAAGTCAACTCAAGTCAATCCGTTTCGAAAAAAGACTACTCTATTCCATAGAGGTTGCTAGAAACTACATTTTACTAACGGATAGATAGTTTTTTTTTTAAATCATAAAATCTCGTTTAACGTTTACCATGTAAAATGTTTTTTTCCGTTTGGCACTGGCTTATCCGTATCTTATCTTAAAGCGGGAAAACTGCGTAGATAAACATTTATGTGAAAAAGATAATGGCCAGTGATCAATCTATTCCTTGTTAACAAACTTTCAATTAGAGATTGTTCTCGATTTGATTGATGATGGTTTTGGTATGTTAGACTGCAGCCTCACTAACTGATTCATCGATTTTGACAGTTCTTTTATTCCGTTAACGTTTTTTTTTTTTTTTTAAATAACGGCTAGAGGTGTAACCCTACATCCACACCGCAGTTACTTTTTGTACATCAACGTTTCCAAGTGTTATTTAGTATATGTTAGGCAAGGTTGCTCTAACAAGCCATGCCATATTAAATGTGTCTGTAGTTAAATTTAAACAGCATTTTAAAAACACGCTTATTCGTAAAGCGTATTACACTGTCGAAGACTATATTAAAGATAAAACTGCTGCAAAAATGTAATTTAAACTCAATTTTGTAAGAACTATTTTTAAAAGAGTGGCTAACGAGTTTCTTGCTAATTCTTCTCGTGGCTCGACTCTCCCGAATCAGTAGTAGCTTTTAAAATACTTGATTCAAATGAGCTTGTAAAAGGACTTTAATGATATTTTACTCCTGTAGACACTCGAGTAAAATATAATTTGACTTTATATATCTCTAATTATACACAATCACTGGTCGTGCAGATGTCCATGGGCGCCGGTAGGTACTTCGGTGCCTGCTGTCTGCTCGTTTGCCCCCTTGTAACATAAAAAAAATCTCCGTGTAGTTTATTTACCTTATCTTAATCTGACGCGACCTAGTAATTTTAAGGATCCAATAACAAACCCCCCTATATTAAGAGTTCATATTTGGTGGGGGTACATTACAGGGTGCAAAGTTTCTCTCCCTGTATGGTTTTCTGACGCACTCGAGTATTGCGCAAAGTCTCCTCTTGCGTTCCCTACCATCAATACCTTATTAATGGATGAAATCGTTAAATTTACCTAATCTAATAAGTGGTGATACTAAGATATAATGAAAATGTCTTAATGTTAGGCGTTGTTGTATAACATCTGAATTTAAATAAATTTAATTAATTCAACGGTGCACACCAATATAACGAGGTCAATTGAAAGTACGAGTACATAACTACGTCAAGTTTTTAAAACCTTATCTGGCAATTAAATGAACCTATTTTTAAATAAATTTCGATAAATTATTCTGAATCGGTATCATCGTCAAAGATATATTTATATATACATAAAAGTATATAAGAGTAAAATAGCAAGAACGTTAGAGTGGCGGCGTCGTGTTTGAACTTCGTGATTAAGAAGCCGAAACTTGTCACCAAAGGCGAGACTCTCGTTAACTTGCATTACGGCACCTTCATTCTGCCACTTTATTGGCTCTCTTTTAACTAATAACATTTCGTAATACACAATAAAAATATCGTAAATCAACATATTTCAAAACTAACGTCAGCAAGTAATATTCCAAATAGTTATAATCCAAATTATTGATACCGAATGAAGTACTTTTTAACGGAAAACCTAAGCTCCCTTCTAAACCAAACGTAACTAATGTAAGAAAACACAGATAGAGGTAGTAACAGTTGTTTAATCACTCAGCACTACTTATTTTAATAGTTTAGGAAATATGTATGTAATTATATATTTCTAAAAAAAAAAAATATTTGTGTATAACAGGCGGCTGTTACCTAGTAACACAGGCATTAAGTTGTCTACCTTAGGAACAGACGTCCGTGTGTCATATAGCCCCGTATATATTTATTTATTTATTACAGTAAAATAAGCTACTGAAAATCAGCGTACAAGCTAAGTGGTTATATTTCTTGTATTCACGCCGAAACACAATAGTATATGTGTAACATTAGGATTTAGTGACTGTTCTTTCATTTTTTTTAATTATTATGTTGTATTACTTCTTCTTTTGATCCATATTCCTAGTTTTTTTTTGTATACATTGGATTGATTTTTGAATAAAGATTTAATTAAATCTTTCAACAATATCTAAGTAATCAAATTATCACAACTCGCTACTTAATTTTACATAAAAGTAGATGCTACTCCTTCGAGTAGCATCTACTTTGTAGGCACTTCTAGAAATCACCATCTTCATGGCAGGCACTTCTAGAAATTTAATTCCGAAAAAAAGTTGTCAATTAACAAAATACAACTTAAAAAAGAAAATTTATTTATCTTAGAAAGCCTATTTTAAGAAAGAACTTCGATCTTTTTGATTGTTACACCAGTAAATATAAGTAGAAAGTGAAATTATATAATGAAGAGAGTAATATATAATAGTAAAGCAAAACCAATATACATACAGAACCATTTAAAAAGCATTAAAACGAACAATAATTTTGTGCTTGTATTGGAAATTGAAAGCTGCGTTTTTTTTTTCAATATTGATTTAAGTGTACGCAATGTAAAACGCTGATGATCGTGCATGTTAATGAAACGGCAGGCGGAATGGTCATAATTACGTGGAACGTTTTTACCGTATTGTTGCCAGACCTCGGATCCGGAATCACCTGGTCTGACCACAGTGTAGAGTACCAGACTGCCTACACCTTTGTGTTAAGTAATACCCCTTTCGGTTAAAACTTAATACATTTAAGAAATTGCGACATTATTAAGCAATTTAGTTCACTTTGTGCGCTGTCTTTTCTAGATGGTGGGAATTACAGCACTGAATACGTAACTAGTCTATTTCAGGGGAGCATAACAGTTTTTTTAATGTACGCACCATTAGCGATTGTATTTTAAATATCCATTCATGTACTCCCTGTTACTATTCCTCGAATTTTTAGTGCATACATTATGTTCCTGAAATACCGAATATTCTCTTTGTTCATAAAATAACTTTTCAACTCGATATTCAGTGAATTAATGTTTTCTATAATTAATTATTGAGTATTAGTAATGAAAATACACACCCGTATCATGTCTATAAGATGGAGTAGAATGGCAGGTACCAAGATATATCGGGTGTAAAAAGCTCCCCTGGTTGATTTTTCTGAATAATGGCAATCCTATCCGGTGCGACAGAGGCATTTACAAAATGGAGTCTTCCATGTCATAATATTTCGATCTTTTAGTAATAATCAGTGGGATTTAGACGTTTGGTATCTAAGACCTTATTCTAACTTCCTGACCCACTTGCCAATTTGGCTATGTAAAAATTTATTTCCCTGCAAAAACGGTTTTCGTTTTAGTTTTTCCTCAATATTTTAAAGGAAATTTATTATCATGACTTAGCAGTATTAGACTACTTGAAACAGAAGTAATTAAAATTCTTTTATTAATACCATTCAATATTATATATAATGATAAAGATGTTTAAAAAAAGTGAATAAAAATTAAAAAAATGTTCACTACCCCTACGTCAGTCGTGTTGCTAGCCGGAGAATTCGTAGTGGACGTGGATGGAGCGCAAGCATTAGTCTAATGTTCAGCACTTTAGAGCGAAAATACCGTGTCACCGGCTGAGTTAACGCTTGCACTTTGTGAGCTAGCTGCGACACATTGACAGGCGGTTATGACCGTTATGGATTTGTAGTTTAACTAAGTGGTTACTTAGGTGAATAGTCTGCTTGTTTGCCCTTTGAAATATAAAAAACTGCATATTGATAATAATTTATTACCAGTGCCCCTGCTGTAAGCTTGCAAATAAAAACTTCTTAACTAGAACACTAGAATAACGGCTCGAGCGTAAACTTTGTTCAGGGGCTTAGTTTTATAGGATAAGCAGATGAGACTCTACCTTACAGGTCTATTGGTCATATACATTTTATAAAACTATTCTGATAACACTGCTTTAAGAAAAATATACAAACCTATTTGGGATAGAAGCATTAAATTCTAGATTCGTTCCGAAACCTTAGCATCATCAAAGTTAAAGTCCCCAAAGGAATTTTCCTTGAAAATTAAACGTGAAGAAAATTTTCCGTAAGGTTTCTCGTTTATAATTAAAATGAAACTGTCAACTAGCTATAAGTTTCTGTATCGAATTCGGTATCAATATCCGTCCCCACTTCGGGACAATTTCTAAATTTCCTGCTCCCGTCAGAAGAGGAGGCGAAGTGTTTTGAACGACGCGCGCGGAATAAATGATTACATTACATTTCAATGCTCAAGATAAGTATTATATAATAATGATACTTTAGGCTATCAACCATATATATTTCACTATAAACCTTGAGAGATCAACGGTAATGGACAGAACTATGTGAGATGTTCAGTATCGGCCAGTCGGCCACTTCAACACAAGCTCAACTAGATTGGTACCGAGAGTACTATGCATATCCAAACATGTTCTTAATGATTTTATATAAACAAAAAAAAAACTACGTGAAAATCTCAAGTCACAAGACAGCATCGAATTATCACAAAGTTCATTAAAAAATTATAGACAATCTTTTTAGACTCTGTCCTCTTTTGGAGATATATAGACTTTAATAAAATAGTTGTTTGACACAAATAAAGTTTGCTAAACATAAAAAATCTTTCTCATGGAACAAGAAACAGACAAACAAACTCCCCAGCTTTATATATCAGTATAGATATGTGTTGAAAATATAATATGAAAAAAAAAATAAAATTTAGCATAAACCGTTGTTGATTTGAATTAATATGTTGAATTCCAAATTACTAGAGTGTACGAGTACACAATAATTTAAGAAAAAAATAGTATTATATTTAATTATGCTATCAATTTCAACGTACCTAAATCCAACCCTGAACGGAAGTCGACGCTATTACGCGCGACCAACGATTATTATAGGCGCATTGTGCGACCGAATTGCGGATCCCAGCGTCTTCTCAGGAGATCCGGGACCGCATAATAACCCTATAGACATACAGTTAACGGCAAACGTCTGGAACAAATGACCTTGGCCCAGTAGACGACCAGCGACTTCCAAAACGACTCAAATTAAAGGTCTAGAACGAACGTGATCTATTTGAAGTTCTTATTCTGAAGTATCGAAAGAACCTGCATTTTTTGAATATTTTTAAATAACCTTTCAGCTTTTTGTTTCTTCCTATTCTTCTAAAGAGAATGAAACAAAACAAATGAATGAATTTATATCGGTCCAGCCGTTGTATCCACACCAATTTACATACATTTTTATAGTGATTTATACTTTAGATTCCTATTATAATTATTTACCGATAAATTTTATTTATCGATATGGAAGAGCGGAGCTTCCTGACACAGACATTTTTAATAATGTTTACTAGGTTGGCTACGGTTACACATATTCATAACTTTCGGTATGGGATTATGCGATACAATTAAGAGTTAATGTATGTAGTTTAAGTTTTTTTTTTCAAATAAATATTAGTATATATAATAAACGAACAAAGATTTATTTTTATATATTTAGAAATAGATATAGATGATATGATACATAAACCGCATCACCTTCGTTTTCTTGCTATACCAATACCCGAGTGCGTATTCAAAAACGCATCGCATTGGGTTTGTGAAATATAGACCTAAGTTGTATTAGAAATAGTGATGTAATTTTGTGCCAATAAATTATTATTATTATTATTAACTGACCAGACACAAAGGCCACACTTCATCTATATTTATTACATAATTATAACGAGAATCGAGTACCTAGTACTCTCCTTTGGTATTCTAAGTGTCTCACCAGCTATTCTGTGTAATGTCGAACGAATATTGATCGCGTCTTCTTATATTAGCGGAAATGACATGTAAGATTATATAGATTCTTGCTGTTTAGTCGGTTGACAGCTAAAGGAAGCGCCTGTCAAAGTTGTTGCTAACTTAATAGATTTAGCTTTCAACCCGATTCTATTAAAGTTAGAGGAATTTAGTAAGTTCAGCCCCGGAGAATTGGAGACGCGGATAGAAATTATTCCGTACTTCTCGTTTCGTATATTAATAGTAACTGATGTTTTAATCACTTGAGGTTTTTTAACACGTAGATAAATACATTTGTAGAGTAGGTAAGATTCGTGAAAATTGGTTTAAAACCAGATATTGGCAAATTCAGCCCTAAAGGGATATGTTCATCGGGTTTCTGAAGAAATATTAGCAGTTTTTAATAAAAATGGGCCTGTTTTAGTTCAACAAAAAGTTGTGTTTAAGAAATATATGCTTACATAGGCTAATTACTGCTATAAAATGTACTTGTATATTAAATACTCAGACAAGTAACATTACGTAATAATCTCGGGTCCATTTTTAATCTCTTTCGAACTTAAAACGTACACTCGCTTGGCTCACTAAGCGAATTTAATCGAATGTATTGTGGCACTATTAATTGTAAATTTTAAAAATGGAACTTTTTGTATCAAATATCTACATGTAAGATTACATTATATTTGCATTTAGGGTTATAAGGTAAGACTAGATATAACTTTGAGATTTTACTTTATTTCATATATTATTATACTAGCTGTACCCCACAACTTTCAAGGAATGGTATTGTTGTCGCAATTCTTTCAGTTTATGAGACTTCCCGGAGGCCTAAACTCGTCATTAAAGGCCGGCAACGCGTCTGCTAGGCTTCTGGTCGTCAGGCGTAGGCACTGGGCTGTCAGCTGCCTGCTCATTTTCCCCTTGCAACATAAAGAAAAAGATGCCAATACTTTCAATAGCATTGTGATTAAGTGTGAATATATTTACTTTTAATTAAACAGACGCAATATGAAAAACTCAGTTTTTTTTTCTTATAAAAGCGATCCCTATTTTTTTAGTTCTCTGTGTAAATAAACACGCTCGAGTGCGACGGTACCCGGCTAAGTGGCGCTACGTGCCTCCGTAGCCAAAGCGCTAATTTTCACTTTTGTCATCACATTAAACCAAACATTTGTTCTGGGTGTCGTTTCAAATGTCGAAGATGCTGTCTTTATAAAACGTATGTATTTATGAAAGCACCTTTCTTTTTGTATTTAGAGAATAAATCATAACTGATATATATACTTATATATACATTTTTATTATTTAAAAAAAAATAACAGATTATTTTATTAACTAGAAAACACGAAAAGTTTACAAAGAAAGTCAACCTTCTCCGACGGAACATCAATCATTAGAGTACGAATAACAATTTCGAGAACAAAAAAAAAGATTTTTTTGGGAAAAGTCCTGAAACTGCATAACTATCGCAAAAATAGATATTGAAGAATAGGCTGTGTCTATTTTATTTATAAGTAACAATAAATAAATATATACAGGATTATTTGACACACGGACGTCTGCTCCTAAGCCAACTAGACAGCTTAATGTCTGTGTTATAGGTAGCAGACGCCTGTCATACTTTTAAAAATTTCTTCATTTTTTGTCATTTTTTGTCATTCTGTCATTTTTTTAGAAATTTTGTAATTACATATATATACATAATACACCCAAACTCGAGGCGGGAATCGAACCCCTCTGCTGGCCTTCTGGTCGTGCAAATGTCCATGGGCGCCGGTAGGCACTTCGGTGCCTGCTGCCTGCTCGTCTGCCCTCTTGTAACATAAATAATAAATAATAATAATATTAACGTCGAAATGCTCCAAAATACCTTATTGTAGCTTTCTTATCTCGACAATTTTACAATAAAAAAATGTAAGTCTCCTCCGACGGAATAGCAATCACTCAGTAGAGTGCAAACAACAACTTCAGAAAAAAATATATGCATTTTCGTGAAAAGTAAGCAAACTGCACTATTACCAAAACATCTAGTATTGTAAACAACTGTCATTAAGGCATAATATAGGCGTCATAAAGTTAGTCGCAAATTAAAAGGGGTAATTCTGAATTCAGGCCTCTTTATTAAAACTAGAACTCTACTTGTTTTTTCTACTATACCATCACGTTATTTTCATTAGAGATTGACATCAAATTGACTTTTCGTTGGTAATTAAAATACGCTTTGCCATAGCGAAAGTGGTTTCGTATTTCCATTGTGCTGTCTGTCTGTGTAACGTGTTTTGAAATTTGAAACAATGAATAATCTACAGTTTCAAGAGAAAAGGTTTTTGGTATAAAATACTATGCTTTTGGTCATGGCTTCGGTTGCATTAATGTATCTTTCAGGTCATTGTGATGCCAGTATTTTTCTATAAATCAGTATGAGTACATAACATACTGGCATATGTATTAATTTTAAAAGGAAAATATTTAATACAATATAGTCAACTCCGCTAAGAGCTACAAGGCTATAGCTAAAACTACCAAGAGGTCCTAGTTTAATCAATAACTGGCATTTGAATCCATCGCTAGGTTAAACAGTTCTTACCGCGGCCGGACGATAGATTTTTTTTTATTTTTTTTAATGACACACGGACGTCTGTTCCTAAGGTAGACAACTTAATGCCTGTGTTATAGGTAACAGACGCCTGTTATACACAAAACTCGTCATTAAGGGCTGGCAGCGCATCTGCTGGCCTTCTGGTCGTGCAGATGTCCATGGGCGCCGGTAGGCACTGCGGTGCCTGCTGCCTGCTCGTTTGCCCCCTTGTAACATAAAAGAAAAAGTAATCATTGGCATTGATAATGTTAATCTTATAAATAAAAAAATTTAGCCTTTTACTTTTGATCAACCTTTAAAGTATTAAGGCAAAAGCAAATCTGAGTAGCTTAGCATTCGTATTATGCCCGAGCCAGACAGCTCAAAATTTTTGTACATTTTTGTCCTTGAAGTCAACAAACTTCTGAAAAACAAAGTGCAGTTACACAAAGTCCTCGCTACATGATCACTGCAATGATCATTCAAATGAAACTATGTCTGGATCCGGCATTAGAACACTGCCAGTCAAAGTCAAAGTCAAAATCTTTCATATAGACTTTTTTATAAGCTCGTATGAACGTCATATATATATTATTATGAGTTTTTATTTCATTTCATAATTTGGTGATAAATTTACGACCTAAAAGCTAAGTTTACAAGGGGTTCCTCGCGCCCTGCACTGAAAAGAGAAGAGTCACTAAAGTGTAGCATTGGGTTTGGAATGTGGTGGATGGTTTACTTGCGGAATACAGATTTCCATAAACTTCAAAATACAATTACGTGTTTATAAGTACTAGGGATCCTGATAGTCGCAATTCGGCCATAAATCTCTCTGCCTATCTTAAGCTTAGTACAACGACATACATTGTTCTATTTGACAATTAAAATAACTTACGTTTATCATGATTACGCTTTGATATCACCATACACATATGTGTGTAAACCGCGTAAATCGTTTGGCATAGTTGTGCGTGAGGTTTTAATTTAATAATTTTATATATTTAATGAATATATGTAGGTGTGACTCAGTCGATGTCACGCCTCACATAATGCCCTGCGTGCCCCTACACCTGCACTCAGGAAGGTTGTAATAAATAATTAATTAATGTTTATTATAAATAAAATATATTATTATAATCTTATTTATTATATTCACTAAAACAAGAAGCAAACCTAGTTATTTCAATATCGAATACTATGATAAATTCTGTAAAGTTCTTTACATTCGAACTGATATAAAAGAAAGATATTTTATGAATAAGTAAACCTCACAGAACTTATTTCTTTATTTGCTTGTTGTAATAACTCTACAACTTACTCATATAATTAGCTTCTTTAATGTTTAATTACTACTGAAAACAATTTGACGGAACTACCAGGGCGACATTTAAGTAAAAACTAACTTCATTGATTTAGTAGACCCCGTTTTGTATTTTATGAATGAATTTACAACTTCTCATCTCTTGTTTTTTTGTATATTATTCGTCAACATTGCATACTCGTCACTTTGTTTTAATTAACTATTTAAAAAAACAATTAATAGACCATGTTTTAAAAAAAGGTTAAATTCGTTCGTACAATCAAACGTAGGCTACCAGGAGCGCATAAGCATGTGACAGGCCAACGTTAGTTTAGTACTAGCGAGAAAAAGTTGCCTGGCCAAGACCCATATAGCCGCCGTATGCGTGCGACTCGTCTTGATACTAGCCTTCGCAGTTTATTGACATCTGTTCGGTGGAAGGCGGTTTGTTTCATTTTTGGAATTGTCTGTATAAGGCCGTTTGGCGTTACATAACAAAATTTATTTCATATGAAGTTTTAAAAGCTTTGATACATTATTTACATATAATATGATATATTATTTGAGATTAAAAAATAAGCTTATTAGCACATGATTATTTTAGAAAAATAATAAATATAGATGACGTTCATACTAGACCTTTGGACTGACGTGCAATGTCAATTAATTAATATAATAATTTATTTTATTATAAATGAAATAGTTTTATTTTTAGAATGAGAAATTATTTCATTTAATTCTATAAATCTAGTTATATTACATCTATACTAATATATAAAGTGGTAGAGTTTGTTTGTTAGTTTGCTTGGACGCGCCTATATCAGGAACAACTGGTCTAATTTGAAAAATTCTTTCAGTGTTAAATATACCATTTATTGAGGAAGGCTATACATATATCATCACGCTAAAATTCAATCTATTTATTTTACCTAATTTTACGCGGAAAAATCGCGGGCACAGCTAGTTTATTTAAAAAAAAGAAGTTAGGGCTACTGCAAACTGCGCTAAAGAGCCAGCCTATTACTTTTTTGTCTACAGTAGGCAGGTACCGTGAGAAGTGATCTGTAAGGAAGCCGTTTTACACCGCAAGTGTGTAAATTGCGATAAAAGATAAACGAATGAGATTTTTCCCACCACGCGGATGAAATGTCCACTATATATGTTACTGGTTGTTACCCGCGACTTTATCCGCGTAAACTTTAAGTAAAGATTAAGTTAGATATTAATTAGTTTTCGGTTTTGGCAGATTTGTGTAGTTTGTTTTTGTTTTTTTTTATAAATTAACACAGATTATGTCATATGATCGACTTCATTCATCCGCATGAAAACATTTGGGAATAAGTAATAATTGTTTTTAACGAAGATTATTAGGAATGCTTTTTAGATATTTAACTAACAAGCTGTAACCGCGGCTTCGTCTGTGAATTTATGAATGTAATTTTAGCGTGAAAACATATAGCCTATAGCCTTCCTTGATAAATGGGCTATCTAATACTGAAAGAATTTTTCAAATCGGACCCATAGTTCCTGAGATTAGCGCGCTCAAGCAAACAAACAAACAGACTCCTCAGCTTTATATATTAGTATAGATATTCCCTTTTCCTCTCCTCCTTAAAAGAACGACTGGGTGTGACAGTACCCCAGCGGCATGTTTGAACCGGGTACCTTACGCCCTTCCGACTATTGAGCTATTGAGGTCCTTTTAAATACCTAGAGATGTGACAATGTCCTTAATCTCGCACGGAGTCGTGAATCGGTATACTTTTACGTATATTTTTATAAGAGCTATTTCCCGCGACTACGTCCGACCTAAAATTAAACCTGCGTGAATCCTCCTTTATCTTGACCTATTGGAAAATCCGTTTTTGGCGGATCTCTACTAACTATGAACCACTTTCTTGCCAAGTTTCAACTTTGTACGTCCAGTAGTTTTTTTAATTATTATTTTTTTATTAAAAGGAAGGAAGAATACTTTAGGTATGCCTAATATAGTTGAGTTACCCCTCCAAATAAGTCTTATGTATTGAGTAGGTTCGAGTGTAAGCCAGGAGGATCTGGATTTGAACCGGATTCTTACAGATTTAAATCCATCCTCTCCACCGTTGACCCATTGAAACTCTAAGTTTATATATTGTTAGTTATAATTATAAAAGGCTCATTGTTAAATGTCTAATAGTATTGTCACCATCACTATTGTCTCCGTGCCCGTTCTCCTGTCAATGTTATGTAAAACGCCATAAGGTTACATCAAAAAAAGTTTAAATCGCCAAAAGGTTACATTAGAAATAATTTTATATGGCGGTTAAGTATTTTTAAATTTTCTAATTCACCGCGCAATTTTCTTTCATCAGAACCTTCTCCTGATAGCAACAAACACAACAAAAAAAGAATTAGCGAAATCGGTCCAGCCGTTCACGCGTGATGCAGTGAAATAAAGATTCATATTTCTATATATAGATTTCTATCACGCACAATATTTATTGCTAAACAAATCGGTGCAAAAATGACGGAGAAATTCGTGAACATACATAAAAAAAAACTAAAATCCTTCTCCTTTTGTTTCTCCTTTTGTCGGTCAAAAAGGCGCAAACTTTATTAATTTATATCTTTTTTTATGCACAGACGTACTAATTTATAACGTTGTCGATTCAAAATGGCTAGCACCTCTCTAGCTCCTTAACAAAATTCCAGATGCCATATTAAATCTGTCTATAGTTAAATTTGGAAAGCATTTTAAAAAACACTTATTCGTAAGGTGTATTATTCAGTCGAAATTATATTAAAGATAAAACTGCTTGGAATTGAGGCGCGCCATTTTCGTACTGTATAGTTAACATGCAAAACTGTAATTTAAACTTAGTTTTGTAAGAACAATTTTTAAAAGAGTGGCTAACGAGTTTCTTGCTGATTCTTTTCATGGCTCCACTCTTCCGAATCAGTGGTAGCTTTTAAAATATTTGACGACTTAAAAGAGCATGTAAAAGTCTACTTGAATAAAATTTCATTTGAATTTGAATTTGACGATGATGCTATTTTTTTATGTCACTTCACGCCGATCTTATGTAAGAAAGGGGTACTGGTAACCGGACGCGCCAACCCAATTCAGCAACAAGCATGGCGCTACCTCTAACTTTGAAGATAAGAGATTCCACCCAAAAGCTACGATAAAGTTTGAAGTTATGCATGCAGCGATATCTGAGAAGAGCCCACAACAGAAGAATGAAAACTGATACGAATTAGAGCTTAAAAGCGCCTTACATCAAAGTTTGTTCGGTAGTTCATAACAAGGAAAAAGTTTTGTTTGCCAAGGACTACCTGCTTTCCGAACTGAGGTTTATTTAGATGAGTTCAAAAGTTTCGTAATGGCTGCCTGAAGTATGGAATAAAAATAACATTAGGGGAAGAAAAAACACTTGACTATTTAATTACATTAATTGTCATGATTAAAAATGGCCAAGAGCGTGTCAAGACACGCTTAAATAGAAGGGTTCCGTATCTGATACGCTATAAACGTCTTTGTTAAATAACTTCAAAAGTTGTTGTCCGATTTCGTTCAAACTAATTTTCCTAATGAGTTTTTAGCATGTTCTATCAACATGGAAAATTTCAAGTCTCTACGTCTAATAGTTTGGAAATTATATAGTTTAAGTTTGACATCTTGTAGTGTAATTGGCGTTGTGCCGTTCTATTTGATGTAAAAATAATAATAATAATAATAATAAATCACTCAGTGACATTAAAGGGGACCCACTGTTTTACATGTTTTTGAAAACCAGAAAACCAATAAACAATAGCGGCTAGGGTGCTCCGGGGTCGCATGCCTGTAGTGGATCTGTATTACCGTAACACGGAGGAGGTCGACTATTTGATGTATGGTTCACCCATCCATCTGCCGGCCGCGGTGAGAACTGCTTCGTCTAGTGATCGACTCACGGCCAGCTACTGTTAAAGCTGCGACCTCCTCATTCCATCTATTAAAGTGTTTATCCCAAAAGGACCCTTTTTAAAGGCAGTCGTAATGAATCAAATAAAAGTATAAATGTTAATATTGTTAGGTAAAGCAAATAAGAAATAATAGAGGCCCTGTTAGCTCTGCGGATCTAATGAAGCGTTTGATTTTCCCTTTGATTAGGGTCGTTAATATTTTTGGGTCGTTTTAAACGCTACCCCTGTTTGATGTTCCGACACAATTGGAATTTGCTTTGAGCCTTTCTTAATTTATTGAATGATGAAAAAAAAAAATTATACCCAATTTATATGGATATTTTTGACCTTTTTTGTTTATCTAAAATACTTTTAAGAAAATCACATTTAAATTTACATTACAAGCTAAAAATAAATCAATAAAAATAACACACTGGTCACCTAGATTATCATTTGAGTCGATCGCTAGGTTAAGCAGTTTTCATAGCGGCCGGTAGGTAGATGGGTGTCCGCACTAACACTAGTGTTTCAAACATCCGACCTCCTCCGTGTATCGGAAGGTACGTAAAACAGTTGGCCTCAGTTAGTACCACTAAGTGATATAAGTCATGAGATTGTAGGGTATCCGGGTATGACATCAGACAATTTAATTAACTCGCCCACAGCCACGTCCTCAGACCCGAAAGTAATAAAATTTTCTTCCATAATGGAAACCTATAGTCATGTCGAGCTTTTACGTCATTTTTACGAGAAAATCTGATTTCCGCACTAGTGGCTTACTTACAGATAGACGGCGTTCGATGGTGGCCTCGTTTGCGCCTTGTTATATGCAAAAAAAATTATAACCTCAGCTATCAGCCTAGTCTCAAACAATATCAAATTTTAAAAATAACTGAATTCGGTAAAATATCTTTTATCGTGTTTAATTAAAAAAAAAATTGAAAGACAGTCTTTTTACCGTTCCACAGGAGAAGGTCGAAAGCTAATATAATTTAGTAGCTGTCCTAATGAAGCAAGGAGCAAAGATTAAATTTTTAATGAAGCAACATCGCACACTTTGAGTCCAGTTTAATTTAATCCTGGAGCGGAAGTCGCCACAATAAGTCCTGACGTTACAAAGGCTGGCTCCAGCACTGCTAATTTTAATCAACAGATGTCGGACAACATGCTTTATATTACGAACTTCCAGTTCTGGATCCTTGGAGCAAATAGATTTGACCCACGATGTCTTTAATATCCAGGTTTTATTGGCTCCAAAACTAAATTACATTTATATTCTTTTAGAGTATCTGTGGTCGGCATTTGAGTTAATGGCTAGGTTAAGTAGCTCCTGCTGCGATCGGGTAAAAGATGGGTGACCCATTCAAATACAGGCTTATATTTGATCAGCTGTGCTCGCGACTTTATCCGCGAAAATTTAGTTTAAAAAAAGGTTCAATTTTAGCGTGATGATATATAGCCTATAGCCTTTCTCGATAAATGGGCTATCTAACACTGAAAGATTTTTTTCAAATCAGACTGGTACTTCCTGAGCAAGCAAACAAATTTCAATCATATTGACTGTTTATTTCTCAAACATGACAAGTGCAACATCAGACGGTTCGCAGATGTGTTGCCGGCCATTGAGAAATGAGTATACAACTATATTCGTCAACGCGTTCCTGAGACGAAGGGTCTTTATTCTCAACCGATAAACGGACAACGAGGTGATCCTATAAGGGTTCTTTGGAAGTACAGAACCCTGAAAAATATGACCACTAATAGACCCCGTATGAAACCAGTGGATTAAAAACCTCCTTTCAATAATGTTGGTTAAAAAACGTGATATATAAACATCACGCACAGCTGCGTTTGATATATTGTTAAGTTACTTGACTAGAGTAATAAATAATGTTTTTTTACAATATCACTTTCTTAACAAATACTTAACAGCTTCTTTCTGCCGTGTAGATATTTTATAATGAAAGTATATTAGGTCGTGTATCTAACTCAACTAATCTAACACAAATGAAACTAAGTATTTTTTTTTAAATTTAATTAGCCTATCGTGTCCCACAGCTAGGCAAAGGCCTTTCCCTTCTCGGTCCATTTTCCTCTGTCTTGGGCCAATCGAACCCACAACATTCTCAAACTAACTAACAAGGGACGTTAGTTAAAACTTCGCATCACATATAATACTATTAGTACAGTCAGCATGTTAAGCATAATTTTATAATACTAGCTGACAGACGTTGTCTTGCCTGCTATGAGCCAGTTCACCAATCTCCTTTTCTTCCAACAATGCAGTAATGTGAATGATCACATCGGTTTTGTAGTGAGTAATGATACTCACTACAAAACCGATCAGAAAGAACGCATTTTCTGCTTGACACCAAAAAAGTGCAGTAATGTTGTACGAAATTTCATTACTGCACTATTTTTTTTTTATTTTCATATAAATTTACAACAAAGGTTTAAATATCTTACATTAAGTTTCATATAAAATGTATGCATTGGATATAAACAATTATAATTTTTCCTGTTCACGTGCAGTTGAAACATTTTGATACGATAATCAGGGTATTATTCGCGACCCATTGATAAAGTTTAATGACCGGGTATTGTACTTACCATAATTTGTTAAGGAAGAGCGAGACCTTCTGACACAAGTATTTTCATACTTACTAGAAGGTCTCAACTTCTTTACTGTTTTTATGTAAAATTGAAGTGAAAATAAACATTTTTATTTTTTATATCAACGGTCAATTTGCCCCAGAACGGCTAAAATTGCGAACGCGAGCGTAGACGTTGCGATCGCCTAGCGGAACGCAGCAATCGTGTATATTTTGAGTGAAGAAAAATTATGAAAATCGTATCATTGTCACAGAACGCTTGAGTTTGACGTCACCGTTACCTGGCGACTCTTTTTCAATTCTGTTGTGATTCCTGGAGTGTCAGTGTTAATTTTTTTTACATTAAGATGCAGCTATAACCGGAGAAATAAAATCTTGTTTTTATTCCAGCGGCGCTCGTATTCCTACAAACACCTATTCCACGCCGCTGCCCCCCCTGTCAACCAACAACTACACAAACGGTTCCTCCTCGATGTTCAGCGTAAGTTGCTATTCATTATGAGAAATCTCTATAAACAATTAATTGCACTGTTTTGTTACTTCTTGAGGAACTATTAATTTACGGGACGAGAGTATGATAGTTTTTGCAAATAATAATATTGTCGTCTCCAATCATAAATGCATTGTCTTGAGAAACATTGGAGGTGTTTATATTGACTCTTCTGACACAAATTAATATTTTATATAATTAATAATAATAATAATTAAGCCTTTTTATTTCCTTAATAAAATTTCAATTTCCAAAAATAATAATAAAAAATGATTGTATAGCATGCGGCAGTAAATTAGTACAATATACGTTATTATATACTCGTATATAATCTCTTCACTTTTTATTAAAATAATATTAATAATGATGTATGTCTATGTATGTCTCAACGCTGTACGTGCCTGTAAAAGTGTTTTACATAGTTTAAGGACTCCATAATTGTACACTTATTATATTTTGTAATTGTGTCTGCTTATTCTACATACTCGTAAAGAGACCCGACTCTACCTGTAACAAGCTCCTTAATCATTTAGGACCCGAATTTTCCCCGAAATACCAAATACCGGGAATTTTGCAAATTTGTAAAATGTCATATCGCCGCCGATAATTGCTGCACGCGAGCCCGCGGCTGCGCTCGGCCCATTTGTCTTTGCTAAATGAAATTATTACTGCTATACACTGCGTATTATAGCATCGAGGCATATCATTAGGTGGACTGTCGCCTTAAAGGATGTTTAAGTAAATTAAACCAATCGACACCTCTCGTTGGAAGAATGCTAATTGATAAAGCGATAAGTTAAAAGCTACTTTGGATGTTTTTGTACCTTTTTTGTTCGCGAACACAGTCTTATTTTCTACACCCCACCCCCTTAGGTATAAAAGGGAAAGTACTGAACCCTTGCTTTATATGCTTGCCATAATAATTATTGTTCTGGTAAAAAAAAAATAACAAAAAAATTACGATAACTTGATCAATGTAACTGAATTGTTTGTATGCTGAAGAGAGGCCCACTATCACTAGTTAAAGTGAGGTACAGCGTAGGATGCAAAGAAAACGAATTTATTACTTAAAATATTCCCAAGGGGTGGATCTACCTTTGTCTGTCCGAAAGCTGGTCAGATCCACTACGGGTACGCGACCCCGGAGCACCCTAGCTGCTATTGTCACTCCCTCATACCGTCCGTGACAGTATCCGCATCCTTTCTCTCCTCCCCATCTACGTTTGTATCCTTTTTCTCCATCCCTTTCCCTTACTCCTGTCTTTCTAATTAGAGGTAGTGCCACGCTTTTAGGCGAATAAGGCAGGCGCGTCCGGGTACCAGTACCTCTTTCTCAAATGAGATCGGCGTGAAGTGGCGGCAATGATGTCACGTCAAGTGATTGTTGTCGCGTTTCGTTCGGTTTCTAAGACTTCCCGCTGGCCCAAACTCCTCATTAAAGGCCGGCAACGCATCCGCTAACATTCTGTTCGTGCAGAAGTCCATGGGCGACGGTAGGCATTTAGGTGCCTGCTGTCTACTCGTTTGCCCCTTGTAACATAAAAAAAAGAGGGCAGATTTTTCTCAAACAAAATTTTCTCCTACTTACTGAACATTTATCGTTATATTTTGGACAATTCACACAATAACCTCATTATTTATAGCCTATGTATTATTCTAATCTATAAACTATATTATTGTAAAGTTTTATTAAAATCCGTTCGGTATTTTTTCCGTGAAAGAACGTCAAACATACAGCTGTGTACAAATTTTCGCGTTTATAATATTGAAAGTATGTATTATTTGCAACATTTACAATTTGTATCAATAACCCATAATAAAGAGGGTAAAAATATAACAGCTAATAATAATAATTGATAGAATCAAGCGTTACTTTGCGGAAATCCATGACATGCATGAGAAACTAAACTACTTGGCTTTAATCCGCGAATGAAATTTTTATTTATAGGCAATTTATTAGTAGGTATAGGTTATTTAATTAAAGCAAAGTAGTTTATTTTCTCATGCATGTCATGGATTTCCGCAAAGTAACGCCTGATACTATCAATTATTTGAAGACGGTGAGCTTGACCGTACAGGCTACGCTCTACATTAGATTGACGAAATTACATCGCGTTACGGTTCAAAATGTGTGGTTTAACCAACAGTGTAAAACCATTCGGGGATTAAAGCAAAGTAGTTTAGTTTTATTTATTTTTATTTTAAAAGTACATTTACAACTAGCATATTATACTTAAATACTAATATTAGAAACATAATAACTGATATGCAGGTCT
>JANCMC010006173.1:872826-917119 GCA_024363005.1 Charaxes varanes
CTTATTTATAGAACTCACCAATATATATTTGGTGAGTTTGCCTTTAAAGGAATCAAACGAATTCTCATCCAAGCTAATGATAATTTAAAGAAAACTTACTACACATCTTTCAAGGTCGGTTAAAAATTGGTTAAAGTAAGTGACCAATCACGTGTACAACAATTACAATTTTGGAAAAATATATGTCCTTCTCCGTTTGTAATTTAAAATGTCAATAACCATTTAATCATTGACTTTTCGCTCTTTCGGAGGTATTTCGCACCTCTAATTGTTTTAAATACGCCAATGTTTCGACACCTCGCCCACTTGCGCCGGGAATCGAACCCCCAACCTGTGGTTATGACAGCACGCGACTTCCGCACTCGTGCCCAAATTACTCGGTACGAAGCGTACGAGATCATTCCGTGATTTGACGGCGATTTGCTAAGTCGCGCACAGGGTGCTCTTATTCTATATATATGTATGCAAATATGGAAGCGAAAGGTCGCCTGTCACGAAATCTTGAAAATAGCGGGACGTACAAGGATGAAATTTGGCAAGAGGGTAGTTTATAGTTAGTAGACCTCCCAGGGGGTGGATCTTCCTTTATCTGTCTGATAACTGATCAGATCCACTACAGGTACGAGACCGCGGAGGTAGTTGCTATTGTCACTCACCCTATGCCGTCTTGAAAATCATACGATTATGTTCTTAATAAAGATTCATTTTGTAACTGAAATAACCATATGGCAAGTCGCCACTGTGTTTTCAGGGTTCCGTTGTCCTATATGGGCCCTTATAATTTCGCTCTGCCCGTCTTTCCGTCCGTCCATCCGTAAAGTGCCCCTCCCCCTCCTAGGATTTCAAAATTATTAATAGTAGAGACTTGAAATTTTCCATGTTGATAGAACATGCTAAAAACTCATTAGAAAATTATTTTGAACGAATTCGAACAACTTTTCAAGTTATTTAACAAATACGTTTATCGCATATCAGCTACGGAACCCTATTAATCGTGCCTTGACATGCTCTTGGCCACTTAATTATTTTGAACACGCTGTACATAACTCGTTAGCGTGTTTTTAGGTGTGTGGATATCAGTAATGACAGCGGGTTCGACGCCTGCGCGCGGCACGGCGCGTGTTTGGTCGCTCTCCGACAATTTTGGCGGGAAAACATAATAAGTAGGGGGGACTTAACCGTCGCTTTATTAAGCGTATGGTTTTCTCAAAATCTAATTATTTACAAATAAAAAATATTTAAAAACCAAAACCCAATTAAGTTTTAGAGTACGGACTAACATAGAAAATTTATTTATTTAATTACTAACAAAATTTGTATGAGCCATTTGATGCTTTAATAATAAATAAATAAATAATTATTATATGAGAATTTGTGCAAGGCAAGTCATGCAATGGAACAGTTATGGACTTTTGTGCATTGAGGTTAAGGGGGCAAAATTTCGGGGTCTGACGAGATGTTCTATGGGGAAATTCAGCTGGGGGTAGTAGCAAAAACAATAGAAATGGGACACGATTTTTAGAAGAAGTAGAAGAAAATTCTTCTTCTACCTTTCTACGTTATCCCGGTCTAGTACCAGGGTCCGTTTAGATTGGCGTTTAGATGTCCGTTTAGATCACTAATAGAGGCACATGAGAGGGAGAGGGAGAACGCACCTGAGGTTCCCCCCTCCAGACGGAGGAGAACGGGAGGAAGAAGACGCCACTTCGCGCGTCTCTTCCCGCAGACTTAAGGTCTTAGGGCAATAGACATTTCATCCAGGGCGTCAGGGAGGCATGCGACAGCGATCCTCTGGCGCCCTATTTCGTGGATGATGAGGGCCACGCTGGATTTTAGTGGGTATTCCAGCAGAGCTAGCGAGTCCCACACTCCCGTTCGCAAATGTTCCTAGGTCATGGGATTATTTGCGAGCGGGGTAGTGCGCAAAAGCACTTCCCAGCGCAAAAAAAAGGTGGTAAAGGCCATGCTCCTTTGAAGGCCAAAATGTATTCTTAGTTATTGTCATGTGATGACAAATTCTTTCTGCACAAACACTTTGTTTGTGCAGAAAGACAAACTCAAAGACAGACACGGCCACAAGACCTTAGATTTGCGTAATATATGCCTAAATCGTCCTTTAGATTTGCATAAAACATGCTTAAATAGGCATGTATTACGCAAATTTAAAGATTTTCTCTAGTATACTTTAAAATCCATATCTCAGGAAAGACTATTTGAATGTTGAAAAAGTGCTTAAAAATTTGGTCTAATCCACATCTCCTTAATGAAATGATGAATGGACTGAAAGATGAGATTCTTAGAAACATATAAGCGTAAGTACTTATAAAGTAGCCAAATTCGATAACCTTAATAAGAAATGAAATTTTGCCTTAAATGTAGGATATTTAAGAATCCAATGGGTTACTTCAATAATCTATCAAGGTCTTCTATCAGTATATAACTACACGCTCTTGAGATGTGTATGTGATGTGTGACAGGATTCACGATATTTGATCTTATTATTTCAAAATTATTATCAAAACAACCCCAAAAACCGTTCTAAAATAATTGACAAGCTTTTATATATAGTATACATATAGTATATTATACACAGGACTATATCACTTACTATTAATAAAAATGTTGCTGGAATTTCCTAACCAGCCATGATAGTTTTAAGATATTTATGTATTACTTCTTAAGAAATCTGTGTGTATGTATTTTGTTCCCAAAAAACAAATTGGAAAACTGTAATGTTTTTTGGACTTTAATTTATCAATAAAATAAAATAAAATAAAAAAATTAATAAATGACACACGGACTTTTGTTCCTAAGGTAGACAACTTAATGCCTGTGTTATAGGTAACAGACGGATACACAAACAATTTTTTTTAGAAATATATAAATACATATAGATAATACACCCAGACTCGAGGCGGGAATGGAATCCACGAGTTTTGTAGAACTTTGTAGACTTCAAGGTCAAAAATGTACAAACACTTTGAGCTATGTCTGGCTCCGGTATTATATACTCCACGCCACTGTTAGTTTACTATCTTCATCTTTTTAGTTCGGAGTGTTACCAAATAAAGCTCTACATTACATTATGATCTTTGTCCGTCCTCCTTCATCAGCGTATACTTCTTATAAATTAACAGCGTCTTAAAAAAAGTGGAGATTAATACAAATGAATTAGAAAAAATATTAATTAGGGTTCCGTACAAGGAACCCTTATAGTTTCTAAACTAATTTTTTCCTATCAAAACTTCCCATTTTGATAGGACATACTGAAAACTGTCTAGAAAAATGATTTTCAGCGAAATTGGTCTACAACTTTTGAAGTTATTTAGCAAATACCTTTCTATATCTGATACGGAACCCTATACAACCGTGTCTTGACATACTCTAAGCCATTTTCAACCGACTTCAAAAAAGAAAGAGATTGTCAGTTCGACATTACTTCGTTTTTTTTTAGTTTGTTACTTGAGAATTCTCGACTGGGTGAATCGATTTTGATGATTCTTTGTTTAATTGCAAGCTAGTGCTTCCTGTGTGATCGCACTTCAACTTGGGCCAGTTCTGACGATTTGAAGTCGGTTTTTTTTTTAAAAGATAGATTTTTTATTGTAATATGTGCAATATTTTTTCAAAATAACTGTTAAAAATTTGAAACAGGATGTCGTTAAGTTTTGACAGGTCTCCCCTTTATAAAATCACGGCCGGTACAAAATCGATGATGCAATTTGATACGGCCATCAGCTGAGGATGCTCCGCTTGAATGAGCCTTCCCATCCATGGGGTTACTAACCCGTTGGCGCAATTGGGAGTTACCCCGCATCGGAATTCAGGTTCGATTCCTACCCCGTGTCTAGGTTTATATACGATTAAATTTAATTATCTCTATATACCTTCCTCTTCTGAAAAATTATTTCAGTGTCAGATAGCCCTTTTATCGTGGAACGGTATAGGCCATAATATATCATCACTCTAAAATAGAATCAATTTTTTTTACCTAATTTTACGGACCAAGTCGCGGGCACAGCAAGGTACTTATTTTATTACTTGTATATTATTATAATTTCAAATAATATTTTATACAACTTTAAAATCCTCGTCTATTAATTGAATTTTCCAACTCGAGTTTCGATTTCGATGTAAGCATTAGATTAGCGCCAAATATTTTTTTATCGCTAAGGCAATTTATATGTTCTCGTATAAGGATTTTTTTTGCTTTCATATTTTATTTCGACTACAAGCTCATATATATTCTCAGGTTATAACCTTTCACCTTTATTTATTGATACTTTATTTATTGATATACTTATTGATCCCTAAGCAATCTATCTTTTGTCTCCCTCCTTAACCAAAAGCAAGAGAAATAAAATAAATTACGGGGTTTTATAAAATTATATAAAGGGTATACTGGTGCTACTACCCTAAATTTTTTGATGTTTTTAATAGTTGTTTTATTTGCTGTTATACTATACTAGCTGTGCTAGTTACGTCTTCCGCGTAAAATTATGTCATAAAAAATAGATTAAATTTTAGCGGAGTAATAGCCTATATATAGCCTTCCTCGATAAATGGGTTATCAAGTACTGAAAGAATTTTTCAAACCAGTAGCCCCTGAGATTAGCGCATTCAAGCAAACAAACAAACTCTTCAGTCAATATTTGTATAGATAATCAGTAACATACCCTGTTGAAGAATTCCCATAGAATCCATTTAAATGCGACGAAAACCACACAGAAACCAATAAGGTGTATTGTTTTCTATGCGGTTTTTGTCCTATTTATTGTATATTATGGAATTTTTCAATAAGGTATATACAAAAACGCTTCAAATATCATTACTTACGTCGTTTAAGTAAATCAGAAGATATTTTATCAAGTAAATAAGTCTAAGTACTACGACAAAAAGAGAAAATTTTAATTAAGAAACAAAAACATATTATGTGTCCATATTTAATATAATATTATTACGGACACATATGGTTTGTTTTTGATAAAATGTTGATTCAATAAGTTTATAACTATAAATTAATAATTAATAAAGACAGACTGATTAATTATTATTAATACTTTGGGTTTTATTCGTCATTCTGATTACACGCCCGCAATTGCCCCATCGTCCCCTACTTCTCGATAACGCCGCATCTGACTTGCATCCTTCATGGTATATCCAGTAAGATAAACAATTTGTTAGTGATGCACTATCCTTTGAATGCGTATAGCATTAAGGGCCTCGTGTCATTGATAGTCATTTTTTGCACAATCGTATAGTCTTTGATATGTATCTATTGACGCAATCCATGAATTCCCGAGCCTGCTGCACCCAATTATATATTAAATTTTACATTATTTTTTCTTGGCAGACAGGTAACATTTTTTTATATTCAGTAATATAATCTACTGGACGATCGTACAAGATCGAATAGAGGTTTGATAAACACTACCTGCATTGATTAATAACGAGATATTAAATGAAAGTCGCTAAAAGTTTTTAACTATTTTCTTATATTGGATCATATAAATCCATTATGATTGGAATACATCGATGAAACAGTAGTAACATATCTAAGATAAAATCATGGTCTAACATTTAATCACGTTAAATGACATTTTGTTTGAGTCACGCCATGTTTGTATGACGCCCAGATGTTACTGCAATAATTTAATATTATGATGACAGGATATAGGCCAGCAGAGTTTAAGGTCAGTCCCGAAAATAGAGCAAGGGCTATGTTGTATATTAAAAGTAACGATGTTTATGAAATTAAGAAAGATTTAGGGCCAGGTGAGAGCCTTGTGAAACGCGTAAAATTTGATATAAGACGGGAATCTTCCGGTGTTGCAGTTGTCCATGGGCGTCGGTAGTCACTAAGGTGAGTACCAGCTGCTCGTTTGCCCCTTGTTATATATAAAAAAATAAATATTTTCTGTCTTTATTTTTCATCCTTCAAGTATTATTTCCTTTTGCCTTATTTTTTACTAGAGTATTTTGCGTATACGCATACGTCTCGCTTACGACGGCCTAGGACTGACCTTACAACATTTGTTAAGAGTAAAGCTTTACTGATATCAGTTATATATTTTGTGTCCCGCGACTCCATCCACGTGAAATTACGAAAGCCTTTCGACCTCCTTAATAGGGGCCTTTTTTTAATATGGAATAGTCCTTTCTTAATGGATATCTACTAACTCTAGACAACCTCCTTGCCAAAGTCCATCATCATATTCATCATTTCGGCCAGAAATTTTTAGATTTGTGTACCATATACTTATTTAGAGTACATTTTTACGACGACATTTGATGATTTAATCACATTACATACTATTTGACATAGATAGGACTATTTGACACACGGACGTCTGTTCGTAAGGTGGACGACTTAATGCCTGTGTTATAGGTAACAGACGCCTGCAATACACGAATATTTTCTTAGAAATATGTAAATACGTATGTATAGGTAATACAACAAGATGCGAGGTGGGAATCGAACCCACGCAGCGGAAGCCAGGGTAACTACCAACTGCGCCAACGGGCCAGTCAAAGATATTAAATTAAGGCATTAAATGTCATAATTAACCAAATGCATTGTAATTTTATGATGGTTAACATGACTACGTTTGGACGCCATCTTATAGTAAAATGTATATACGTTTACGTAAATAGTTTGGCATTTCTGTGCTCCCACGGTTTTATTTTAATAATTTAATATATTCGTAATGCATATTTTGCAGAAATAATAGCATTCGCACACCATTCTCTATATATACTATAACTGTGCCAAATTTCATAGTCCTATTTAACAATTTATGAACCCACTCACTGAAACCGTAAATTCTCGTTTAAGCCAACTTTTAAAATTCTTGTTCGACCTTTTTATTACTAAATTGTGATAGGTGGTTTCTATACATATAAATATTCAAAAGAGTATGCTATTTTCTTATATCCATATGATATTCCATTATTACCGCAATAGAAGCCAAACTCAAAATTTTTAAATTTTTGTTTAGTTGTTTAAAAAACGTACTCTTAATTATGTTTATTGCAGTTTATTTTACAAACACATAATAATTTCACAATAGGTTGCGTTGTATATGCTCCTAATGTTTTCCTTTCTCATGGATGAGGAGAATACAACTCAGCAGAGGAAAAAATATATCTTTCTAGTTGAAAGTCGAGTCGTTTCTAAGGTTTACTAGTTTGGGACGCACGAGTTGCTTCTAATTGCAGCCTCGCTTCTGGTTGCGTATTTTTAATGCCACTGATTTCTCTTTCACCCTCCAACAAATACCGTTCTTTATCTAATGAGACGGTATTTCGCTGTACAAATCGACTTTACCTAGTGACATTAATTTTACCCTACATAGAGATGGTTAATCTTGTAGTCAACCAAAGTTTTTAAAATTTTTGGCCTGCCGACGTAAAATATGTTGGATTTGGTCATTGTCAACTGTGAGTAGTTTTAAATTAAGATGGGTATCTAGTTGCAAAGTAAATTAATTAGTGCGCGGTAGTTCGACGGCAGGTAAATTGATTTAGCTCGCCCAACCTCTGTGTTCATACAATTTGCAATATGAATTTTGTCATAAATACCAATATTGTCTGTTCTTAATAGCTACAATATCTATTTTTTAACTATAGAATATAAGTTGCAATCTAAATTTCTATTTTATGAAAGCCAACACAAGTTGACTAAGTCAGTACCGATGTCCATAGACAAATGCACCTTCAGAAAGGTGGCAGGTTCATTACTGGCCTTATATGGTTCGTTTCGGATCGTCTAAACACTGCCACACACATACCGTCTATAAATTATCCATTCAATATCGTGTTTAACTATTCTATTTTATTCTTTCAGCAGCTAACGATATGTTTTTATTTCATTTGTTTTACTTTAAAAAGCTTTCATTTTGGTATTTAAACTCTTCGACTTTCGCTCCGTAGTTCGCATGGTTATGGTTTGCGTAAATATGAAAACCAAGAGCTATAAATAGAAGAAAAGAAAGAAGCAAGAAGTAGATGTATATCTATATATATGATGTATATGTTCACATCTTCGTTTTATGGAAATTTAGAGACTTATTCCAGTCAAAGGTATGTCCATAAAAAAGGAGTTCGAATGCTTACAGCCGTCAGTGGTAGAACACCTTCGAAAATGGACATCAAAGGAAGCCGTGGGCGATGTGACCGCGCTGCCGGACGCGTCTATGCGAATCGCGAGCTGCGTGACTCTCACGCCCGACGAACTGTCCGAGTGCGGGTCCGGGGATGACGAACCCATCGATCACCGCCTGCCCAGCCCAGAGGAGCAGCTAAGGATCATCGCCGCAAAGTAAGTTAAATTGAAGTGTCTATTTGCATGTCGAAATAAAATTGTTTTTCTAAGTGCATGTGTATGCGATATCTACAACAGACCACAACCTAAAACATTTTTATTTGACTGTTTGAGATTAAATCTAATAAGCAGTTACGGAATTAGACCCACTTATAAATAAACTTTAAACATTTTAAATTCCAAACCAGTGTGAAGTAGCTACTACAATACCATAGGCATTCTAATAAGAAATTAGAATAAGTCACTACTTTGGGCCGGCGCGTCCGGGTACCAGTACGTCTTTCTCACATGAGATCGGCGTGAAGTGTGGCGGCAATGCTGTCTTTTTGTTTTTTCTCTTCTTGTAAAAAGTTGTTTTAGGTTTTATTTTATTTTTTGTTCGTTTTTGCCATAAACATTGATGTCGATGTTTATGAAAAAGTAATTTAAAACAATGATAATTATCAAACAAACTCCGTGCATAAACGGTACGAATTTGCGCATTCCACATTGCCTATTTAAAAATTTATGGTACTCTTTGTCCTTTTCAAAGTACGTCTCAATATTTACAATTTTCGCCAGAAGTAACACAAATTTTTGAGAATTGTAATAAGCTATTAGTATCGTCAAAAAAGTGCTGCTTATGTTTAAGTAAGTGAGCACTTCAGCTGTCTTGTAAGTGTAAATAATGGAGGATATGTATCCACACGCTGCAAGTATAGCTAACTCGACGATAATTCTCACCCATATTAATAAACGACCAACGAGCAAATAAGAACAGTAATTTCTGTAGACACAAAATATATTTTCGGTAGCAATTGCGAATTGCAAAGTGCTGTTAATAACTTTTACTGCCATTTTATAAGCGTCTCAACTGTACTGCGCTCAAATGTAATTTGAACGGAGATATTGATTAGGGGATGTACTGTGTTCATGTCACGAAATTTAATCAATTGATTGGATATATTGGTATGGTTTGTATTACAAAGTAAGCATAATATTTTTGGTGTATCTACTTCGTTGATTGGATTGCTACCATTGCGATTAACTAGTATGATTTTTATTACGAATTTCCCTTTGGCTGATCATCTTAATATATAAAAAACCTCTTCACCCGTGTATCTACCGACACATGGGCTAACTGCACCAGCTTGCATGGATTGTCAATGAGTGTGATCGTCTCTCGGAAAAACTGAAGAGTGCACCTGTTAACATGTCACGTCATATATGCAACTCTCTATAGAGGCATAGTTGACTTCCATGAAATTTTATTCATTTAGAGCATATGTTATCGAAATCGCTTAATTTCTTCGTTTTTATATCTTTCACTTTTTGTGATACAAATTCTATCAGCGCTTTTTTAAAGTTTATCTGGTGCTAGGAACTTCACCCTCTGCTTTACGACTTCCCATATTTCCTTGTCCTAAAGGTTGTGTGGAAGAAAACACTCTTCAGCGATAACACCGCCTTTGGTACTTATTTCCTTGCTGTATGTTACTGTGTTAATTTATTTTGCGTATATTCCAATAGAGCGTATAAAACAAACTGTTATCATAAACTTGTTGCGGGAAGCATTCTTAGCATTTTATTAAGAAATGACGCTACAAGCGTTTTGAACATCGAGGTGGTGTGGGTAAGCAAAAATAAAAGCCACACCCAATAGTATTTCAACTATCCAAGCCAGTATCGATCCTTTCCGATTTCTAAAGCGGTCTAATTCATTCAATTTTCACTCGATAATGCCGTCTTCGTGTTATATCCGGACCGTTGGTTCTTTTACTACACTCATAATAGACGACAAAGCAACGTTCTTTACGGGATCGTGAGAACCTTAACACGTTTCACGATCGAAGGTTTATACCTATATCCTAGTAGAGACGCCCTGTCTTTATCGTTTATACCTATGTACTAGCAGAGATGCCCGCCTTTATCGCAATCCTGTCGCCTCTTAGTACTTTAGGGAGATTTTTAAACAGTTTTAAACGGGAGGTTTTAGATTTTAAACTTTTGTTCATACCTATGTACTAGTAGAGGCGCTGTGTCTTTACTGTTTATACCTACATACTAGTAGAGAGATTCTGTCTTTGTCTTTATTTTATTTAAAACGATTCTACAAGATTTTATAATTCTTCTTATTAAAGAGTACAGTAAACTTTATACAGAACTAGTTGTACCTCGTGATTTCACCCGCGTAAACTTACTGTTTATACCTACTTTTTATACCTGTATATATCTATATACTATTCGTAAGTCTGTGAATTTTTATTTTAAAAAAAGATCTCTAGATATACTTATTCTAGCTAGACTGCATATAAAAACTGAACCTGTGTGGTTTCCGTCGCGCACCATTGCTCACTACATGTCTTATGCGATCAAATTGTTTATGGGTCTCAAAATAGTTATACACTATTTGTTTGCAATATAACAATGTGTTTCGGGTATTTTGGAGTGTTTTTATATATTTCGTTGAATTGTGTGCATTTAAATAATTTTATATAACTTGATGTCTTATTTGTTTCATTTCTATAAACATTTCAATGATAAGGTTGTAAACGTTAACATTTATATACATACTATGTACACTACTATTTTAATATATCTCATATATCTATATAGCAAAGTATATTAAAATCATTACTTTTATAGCTTCCGTGTTTCGAGGTTACAGATTAATATATCTTAGTAAAGACATAGTTAGGTTGAAATTGATCTTTTATGACAATATTTTACGTGGCAATGTCTACCAGTAAGTTTCAGTACATTTTGTTTGTAGAAGGTATGGAGAATAGAATAAGGAGTAACATCTCAGGAAAAAAAGTTAAGTGTCCAACATTGTAGCTTAAGTAATAGTTCAAAAACCATCCAGAATGGCTTTGGTGTAGACAAATGGTATGGTATGAGTGTAGCAATGCGAGATGAATTGACCAATAACCTTTCAGAACGGCGCGGCATAGTATGAAGGTAGCAATGTGTTGACCTTTAAAATTTAGCGTAATGCTGATGTGGCGCCTTCTTATTTATGTATTATTCACGACGCCATGACAGAGTTTCGGAAATCATACGCGAGGCAGTAAGCCTCTCGGTCGCAAGAGATCAAAAGGAACTGACTGCAAATAAACAATACATCGATTTCGTTAAAGAAGGTTCGAATATGAAATTGAGTATCAAGCCTGTCTCCATTTTAGTTATTGCACACGATTGGGCTCTTGTGACGGATACGGGACTAGAAACATAAACGTTTAGAATAATGGAACTGTAAAAGATTGAGATATAAGTATCGCTTTTTTGTAAATGCAAAATGGTAATGGATAAGAGTCTCAAGTAATTAAAGCCACAATCAGGTGATAGACCCAAACAATGCTCTTATGGTTTACTGACAAAAGCTTTTAGTGAAGAAAATTTGTGGTGAATATAACATTCAGGTTAGAGAATTGCTCCTCTCTATGGATAAGATAACTTTCATGGAATTTATCAAAGTAATATCATTTTTCCTATATAGTTATAGAAAAGCAACTGTATTTTATTTCATTATTTCATGCATTCTAGTCATTAAAAAAAAAATGATATTAAGAAAAGATTTACTGATTATGTTTTGTTTATCTATGTAGATTCTGGACAATACAGAGCCAGAATATATAAATAATAAATATATAATATGTATATGACTGTAACAAAAGTTCTTTATGAAGTAACAGGTCTTATTGTTGGAAATACAAGTCCCAACAAGCATTTGTATCTTTACAATTTATTCATAACTTTTGTTGATATAACACTGCTCTACAACCCATATAACTGACGCAGTACAATCAACCTATTTTGAATAGTTTTGAAACTCTATTAACAATTTTTTATTAAAATACACTTATCCCTTATATTTTACTATTTAGAAGGAATTAAAATACTAATAAACACAATTATCTAAAAGGCAATTTTCATAATTTTTACAGCCTAAATGTTGTGTAAATTGTGTTGATAAGAATCTTTATAAAGGACTTTTTACAACATAAATTATGAAACAACAAATATATTTGAAAGTTTAACACGTAATTTATTAACTTAAGGAATCTGTTTGTTTAAAATTTAGGGTCCCCTATCTAAATGGACAACAGAATTAGTAAAATGAATAAGTTAATTGTTTATTTCTAATATCTTCCAATTAGAGAAATAAAATGATTTGCACACTTTTTCTATACAATGCACATTTTTGGAATTTATAATCAGTCTATATTTTAGGAATTCAATAAATATTAGAGACAGACAACTGCCTGCTCATTTGGCCGCTTGTGACATTAAAGAAAAAAAAAAAAAAAAAAACAAGAGCAACGCGCATCCCATGGACTTGAATAGCTTCCATAGACTGATATGTAATCTTTACGATTGTTTTACCCTATAGTTACTAGTACTATGATCCCTCAATAGTCTTGGCATAGGCATCTTTCTTTAAGCCACTATCCATCAGTTATATATTAAAAAAAACATTGTTTATTTCATCAACTAAACATTTATAAGCTATAAACAGAAATTGGGATTATCTTTATGTTACTGGTATCGCTACCAGTACTTGTGGCAGGTGGTCCCGCTCTTCTGTTTTTATTTTTGCGAAATAAAAAATATATACAATATTAAAATTATTTTATTGTTTGTTTGTGGGTGTTGTTTCTTTTAGTGCGTGTGTGCGTGTATGTGTGTGGGTGTGTGCATACATATATACAAAATATTTTACCGAATTTATGAATTTTTACACACCTTACATCCATCTTCGGTAATAGTATAATGCATTGGCGATTCCTCTGTTGGTATCTCCGGTCCAATCACAACGTCATTCCACGTCAACATTTGTAAAGAAGTATCATTGGTTTTATAAACATCTGTGTTCAAACAGTGGTATCGTAGTTTTTGGCTAACTCTTACTGACTGATCCAAAAGATATTTTATTTGTGCTACATCCATCTGTAAATATGTAAGTAAAACTGTTAAAATCTGTGCAAATAAAATTTAAAGTAATAAAATGGCTTTCGATGAAGATAGCTGAATTCATATACGGCTCAGGGTACTTTATTAAAATAATCAGGATTGAGTTACAATTTCCAAAATCCTATACAAAATAAAGTGAAAGTAAAGCTTACACCATATAAATTTTTCACACTTAAACCGCGTTTGCTCAACCAGAATTTTGCATCGGGATAAGTGTATGATGATCTATCGATAGAATATTTTTTAAAGATAAGACAAGTTGACTCTATGTCATTGCATTTGACTTCCATTGGATTAGATGGATTGATGTAATATATACCTGAAAAAAATACATATAATAAAAATTGTCCTTCCAGCGGTACTGTACTGATGGTCATAAAATTTAAACAAAATATTTCAACAAATAATAATGTTATAATTAATGACATTCACTAGTTTTTTTTGAAATGTCATAATAATTAACTATTCCAGGTTAAGGAAGATAACTTTAAATTTATAGGATTTTTACCAGTTTTGCGTTTAAAACTCTCTCCCGAAAACTGAAGATAGCCGTTTGTTCTTTGCGGCCGTTCAAATGAGTAGCCAGTAGTATCGTGGCTACGCTTCTAATTTGGCGATGTCGCCAAACCGTCGCCAAGTGAGTTACTTGTCCTAAATTTTAATATGAATTGTTTGGATACGTAACCGGCGACATCGCCGTGGCGTCTCGGTGAGATAGAGCTCTATTACACGCTTCGTGTATTTTACGTTAAGGATCCTTTAATACATAAATAATACGCACCACTGTCCCCAATTTCACTACAAGACTTTGCTGGTTTTTCTCTAGTTCTTCCTAAACCAAGTCTCATCCCACCTTCTGGTGTACTAGCTGTAACGTTTAGGAAAAAAAAAGATTAACAACATAGTAATTCCATGTAAGCTACACATACAAATTATATACAATAAAACTTAATCATCAAAACTTTTTACTTCACATATTAATAAATAAATAATTTTACAAACACAATTAATAACAAGAATAATTTCATAAATAATAAATTAACAGTGTTATCAAATTTCTATTATAAAGGCGAGTTAGTGAGTTTGTTGGTACACATTCACGTATCGACTACTTCACCATCATTAATTACACTGACCATCAATGACGTCAATGGTCAGGGGTACCTAAACTAAAGGATACAATTATGATGTCCTTCATCAAGAACCAAAACAAAAGCTAGCAATCAAGTAACGTATCATACGAGCGGGTGTAAAGGTTCCAGGTGGTCCGGCTGGTCCAGGTGGTCCGGGTGGTCCAGATGCTCCAACCAGTCCAGTTATTCCAGGTAGTCCAGGTAGTCCCACATCTCCCTGTTGAAAATAAAAAGTTATAAGTCTTACTTATAAAGGCGAAAGTAACTCTGTCTATCGCGCTTCAACGCTAAATTTACTAAGCCGATGCCTGAGAAAGGGGGGATGAAAGGAGTATGTAGTATGGAAATATCGTAATTTTTATTGATAGAAGCTTGAAATTATTTCTTTTGGCAGTTGATGAGATGTAAATTTATAAGACATTCATAGTTTGTAAAAATTTTACCTTTAAGGGGGTGAAAAAGATGTCGACAGATTGTATAGTTGGCCAAGAAATTGGCTTGCCACGCTAAGGTCGAATATCGTTTGCACGTCTTTTACTTAAAAGGCTTATTTCTGCTTGTTACGCATTACGTTACTTTCTTACAATAACCTTTAGCAAAATTCTCTTTAACTAGGAGCTGTCATGTAAATTTATAAAGCACATTCTTTGTCGACTATAGATAGAGTTGTCTGGAGGTCCTTTATTTTTGATTTTAGAAACAACACCTATTATTTTTTTGACCATTAATTAAACATAAGTAAATACCTATTTTAGCGGTTGTGGAAATGCCGGGAGTATTTACTTTCTACTTGTATTGTAATTTAATTTAATAAATAAAACTAGGCTGTTAGTTTCTAAACAGTACATTGTAAGCACAGCGCGGCTACCACTGTTGGCCAAATAGTGACAAAAATACCTTTTCTCCTTTTGCTCCATTACTGCCATTTACTCCATGTATACCGGATTCCCCTTTTTGACCTTGTGGTCCTATAGGACCAGTTGGTCCCGCAATGCCAGGGTCACCTTTATCACCCTATTGAAATAATACAGTAACTGTAACCCAATACGTTATGCTTTACATATATCATGTTAAAAAATAGATACATAGAATAAGTGTCCTGTCACTTCGGAGCAGAAGTATATGGTCTCAAGGATGTGGCAAGCAATTTGAAGCTGCATTACAACAAAACAGACTCATTTGGGTCTTTAGAGAGAATTTCCAGAAAAAAGTTTCCAAAAAATTTCCGAGTATTTCCGAAAAAATTCCCGAATGAGTATTATATGTATATTTTTACCACTCCCTGCGTCCCTGTTGATGATGGAAAGAACATGTATAGCGCGCATAAAACTGTTACGTGGGTATCGCCAGAGCATGACTGGTACTGTCAATATCAGTCACCTCAATCTACCGGTACCTACGTTTGCGTTTTAAAAACCTCATTAGATTGGTTGGTACCAACTAGATTCTCAGGGACCCACAGCTGATTAGATACGTCAATTATATTATCACGTAAATATTTTTTGAAATAATTTGATGCTAGTATATTCGACTAATCATACGAGGTTTTCTTAAGCCCTGATCTGAGAAGAGCCCACAACAAAGTCTGTCAGCGAAATTATATGTTGCTGAGTAACTTACCTTAGACAAGACAGGAACAGTAGTTACATCTGAAGTTTTTTTACCTGGAAATATTATCTAATAAATCAAAGAAAAAGTCAGTAGGGAAGAAAGATAAATCAACGCAAAGTTTTTCCGTAGTTGAATTTACATTGAACAAAGTTAACAAACTTTTGCTTTATTATATATGTTAAGGTTTTATACAAGTTTTTTAGTTTAGTTAGAAGTGGTCTTTTTAATTTAGCTGTATTTTGTACTGAGCTTCTTTAAAACGGTGCAATTTCAGACCGACACGATTGCGCACCATCCACGCACTTGCAAGTCTTTGAGAGAATGTAGACTTTATCTTTAGGACGGTGACCTCATCAGGTTAAAGACGCCACGCCTCTTTAACCCCTACCATTATGAAAATGGTCTCAAGAGACGAATTTCATTTATTCACCGTACGCGTGCCGAGTTCATCGTGTTGCAGAGGAAGGAACCATATCAGTGCTTAATAGCCTAATAGCCTTCTTTGTTTGGGTAAATACATATATACATATTTAATTCCACTCGTGTGAAGCCGAGTGAGAGAGGTGACTAGTATGTAATAAATTGAACACTTACCAGCTTCAGAAGCACTACACTCCATAAGCTTCTGAAAACAGTCAAGAAAACTTTATAATTATATTCACAATCTTCTTTATATATTATTGCAGATTCGATCCCATTACAATTAAAAAGATAAATAACCACTTTTAAAATAACCAAGGGCTGCAAGTATGGCGCTACTTCTAAAGAAATCGTTAAGTAGGAATAAAGGAATAAGGGAGTAAAAGGATATAAAGATAGACGGAACGGAGAAAAAGGATGCGGATACTACTACGGGTGACATAGGGGAGTGAGTAGCAGCTAGGATGGTCAGAGGTGGACCTGGACTCTGGACAAAAATCTAATAATGCTTCGATACCAAAGCGAAGCATACGTTAAGACATAACAGAATGCTAATGCTGTACTTTGCGTTTGTGACGAGGTCGGTGGTGTAACAGGTTTCGTTTATTTCGCTAACTTATTTAAAGTTCTCAACAGCTTAAAGTTTATAGTATTAATGCTTTTGTTATTTTAACTTTATAATTATAGTTTATCTGTTAATTTGTATTCGTCTTCCTTATGGACTGACCTTCAAATCGCAACCTATTTTGTAAAACCGCAAGGTATTTTCCTACTGTGTGTTTAAACATATAATATGATAACTAGACGAAAACGAACTGACTCGAGGTCAACTTCTTAAAGTGAATTACACTTCGAAGATTATTATATTTAAAATAGAGGCAAAAATATAAAATTTCTGAATAAAAAATTAAATTAAATATAATTAAAGATAAACAATTTCGACTGGCCCGTTGGGGCAGCGCGCAGTGACAACGAGAAGTATTGGAGCACATTTATAGATAAACCTTCTGGAACATTTCAATTAAATACATAATAACCTAATGGTTGAGAAGGCCGGACATAAAGCTGAAGAGTTTCTTTGTGTGCATGAACGCGATAATCTTAGGAAGTGCGGGTGCGATTTGAAAAATTATTTTAGTGTTAGATAGCCCATTTATCGAGGAAGGCGTTTATATATCATCACACTAAAAGTTTTCACCTAATTTTACGCGGACGAAGTCGCGGGCGGCAACAAGTAGCTTATAAAACAGCCAAATGAATAAATTGAATTTGAGTTTGACTTTTAAGTATATTTTAATAGCCTTAATTGCAAAGCTACTATTAAGTAAGCACTATAATGCAGAGATAAGTCGTAAAGCCTTAACTGAAAGAGCTTTTGCATAATAGAGAGACTGGTTGATGTGCAATGGCGAGTCCTCGTCACGTTTGGAGATTGGCCCACTGCAATGGTACGACGTTTGAAGGTCAAACGTTATAAAGAAAGAAAGAAATATAAAAACAACATTTATTAACATCTATGAAAAAAACAGGTTAGTTACCATTAAAAAACTAAAATGAGACAAACTAATTTAGTAAGTATTAATCTATGTATATACTAATATATCATGCTGAAAAGTTTGTTTCTTTGTTTACTTAAACGCGCTAATCTCAGGAACTACTGCAACTGGTCCGATTTGAAAAATTCTTTCACTGATTGAAAGCCCATTTCTCGAGGAAATCTATAGATTATATATCATCACGCTAACGCTTTAATCTATTTTTGTAAACTAATTTAAGCGGACGAAAGCGTGGGAACAGCTAGTTAAAATAAAAATTGTTATTACGTACATAGAATCGAATTTCTTAGCATTCGATGGGCGTGTCCTTTGTATGACAAAGGCATCCGATACGAAAGAACTTTCTGAAATACTACCTTACTTGTAAGGAGGTGAAATTACATTACAATTTAGTTGTTTGTAGCGCTCTATTTTAAATTTGGAAATTTGGGGTTACAACAACTTACGTGGGAGGTATAGAATTATAACAGATACACATTGAAAGAAACGGAGAACAGCTGTAGGATTTTAAACTAAAGATTTCTTGGTTGAATGACATAGTATTAAAAGTTTTCTTTCAATATTATATTCATAAATATTAGTAAAGATAAATCATAAGTGACAGAAGTAAATTCTTAGGCATTTTTATTATTATTCCTTTCGTATTTCAAGCTCTTTGGTGTGTAATAATATTTATTGTATATCTAATGTTCATCTTATACCAAATAATTCTCTGTTATTATGTATGTAGATAAATATGTAGAGATATAATAACGTAGGTCTTCAAATGAAATTAATGTAAACAAAAAATGCTTGCTTTTGCTAAAAAAAATTGCATTGGTGATATGTTTATACAAATTTTCAGAACGGCCGTACATCTAAAGATAACAGGGCATATGAGCTGTATATATAATCGTACACTTAGTCAAAAACTGATCGATTACGTTTTAGGTCTAAAGTGAGTTAATGATACAGACAGCTTCGTTTCAACGCCCTCTATCTGCCAATCTATAATAATACAATATATAGTATAATATATAGAATTATATCGATATCTCCATCCACCACTGAGATGAATCTCAGTGTTGGATGGAGGCTATTTTTGTCTTTTTAACTAAAATAAGTTTTTCGTTAAAATGACAAACAAATGACAAATGTTTTTATTGAATTACAAACGGAATAAGTCGTAAATGACTAAACATGTTTTGCGATTTTCCAAAAATCTACATTTTTGAGTTAGGTCAGTTTATGACTGAGCGTGCGATATGTTAGCGTCTTAATATAAGTGTAGTAACAGCTAAACTAAGCACTTGCAATAATTATTATAACCGCCTTGTTCTATGCACCTAGACCGATTTTGAAAGTATAAATATAATGAAAAGAAAGTATATAAGTATACATGCATATAGGCTATTCCACTCCTAGCACAGGTTTTATGCTCAGTTGAAGACGTGGAAGACATGGAAATATATTGTTTACAAGTAAGTATTCCTAGCTAATATTTCTGAAAAAAAGAAAGTATACTAGGACTCGTATATTATACTTTATTGCAAACACAGAAAAGAGTAACAGTACAATAAAAAAAAAATAAAAACAACAAATGTATTATAATGTATTGGCTGTAGCTTGCGACTTCATCCGCGTGAATTCAGTGATTGCTTAAATGTCGAGAGTTTTTAGTCTTTTATGTGATACATGTTTTGTGTCAAAAAGTGGCGTATGTTCTTCTCCGAAGTCTAATCTCTCGAACTTAATCAAAATTGCTTCGGCGATTTAGGCGTGAAAACGTAACGGGCAGCTTAACTTTCACTATTATAATATTATAGTATGGATGGTATGGATAAGCATCCTGAGAAATAATTATGTTTCTTTTGACCGCTACTGACTTACGTGACGTCAATGTATTTTCGCAAACTACTTGTATATTGCACTGGTCGAGATAACCCCCGCGATTTTTGCTCATATTCTTAAACTTAGATAAAGATAAGAGTTAATTATAAATTATTGGAATAAGTAAAAGATAAACAAGTCGAAATGAGGAAAAACCACTTTAATTTCCTTGTTGGTACACAGATAATATTAAAGGCTTTAGCTGCTTTCGGGAGTTATGAAATGTAGTGTCCTACCATAGGTTGTTCTTTTGCCGATCAGTTATTCGTTTTCTGCTAAATTGTTTCCAACTGTATAATTTTAAAGTTTATACAGTACTTTTTCATATACCTATTAGTCTCGTAGTTGCAATGTTTTGGGGGGGGGGGGGGGGGCAATAATATTCTTCTCATCAGAAAAATTGAAACACTTCCGTTTTTTTTGCCGTAGATGGGTAACAGAGTGTAATGAACGATACAAAAACTTATATATAAAATCAAATTTATTAGACATAAATAAATTAGCCTCGTTGCACACTTATTGCTCTTTTTTAATAAATACCTATCAATTGTGACCTGTGCTTTTGTGCGCCTGCAATGAAAAAATTTGCTTCCTAATTTTTAAGGGTTTTTTTTTATCGATTACACAGAATCCAGATTTTTTTTCTTGCTTATACTTCAAAAGATTATAAATATGTGGATGTGATTTTCAATTTCAAACGAAACTTTTTTTATCTGTCCTATTTGTCTAGGGTAATTTTTGGTAAGCCCAATTCCGGGCACCATGAATGTGTATGCTGAACTAGCTTCGAGAGCCAATAGGGTTTATTGACTGGCTTTATAGCATAGTACTGCAGAGCTGTATTAAACAGTATGCGATGTTACGGAACCTCAAATTGGGAGTTAGATCTTAATTCACCAGTTCTTTTTCCGACTTCAACATTTTCCTATTGCAATTTTGTAATTTATTTTTCCTGTTAAACAGAATTGAGCGGGTAATTTGCATATCACGAAGTTAATTTAAGTGGATATTGCCTGTTAATTGACTCTAAGCCATAAATCAAGGTTGCCAAATTCTGTGAAAGCGAAATAAAAAACGTAATTTTTTATTTTTTAGCAAACATATAATTTTCTTCTCAGAATTGACTTAAAATGATGGAAGGCAATAAAAGTATCACCGACGTTCATTAAATACCATAAAGTTACTTGAATAGAGAACCAATTCATAAAGTAGACTACAGTAATTCTCCCCATATCACGGTGCTTTTATAATGCGTTAATATTATTGAATAATATATATTTTATTATATTCTGCGCATTCGGTGCCGTACAAGCGCGTTGCACAACGGGCTTTCATATAATGCGGAATAAGCCTACAGTGTTATAGGGGGGATTACAGTAATGCAATACTTTTATCACTGCCCTGCAAAAAGTGACCTGTCATGGAGGTCCTCACTCATGGAACCCGACGTTACAGGAGTATCCTTATCGTGCGGGAACGACCGGCCCCACACGGTGCTCTTATAACGCATTAATATTACTAATAATGCTACAACGCGTTTTCCTATAACGTGGAATAAACCTACCGTGTTATAAGGGGATTACAGTATTAAACGCGCGTATAGGGTGGACTGTTACAACACCCCATCCCCCCGTTCTCACTCGAGAGCTTTAACAGACATTCACCAACAAAACATACGACCCTCGAATAGTTTTTCATTATTTGATGAGGTTTTCTGATACACAGTTCTGGAAGCTAAGCAACTAGAAATCTCGTCATGCCCTGCACACTCCTTGGTTGAAGTGCTCCGATACGTAACGATCCTAAGTAATCATTACTGGGTGAACAGCTTCCTGTTGTTTCCACTACGTCACCCATTTATGGAAGTAATACGTCAGTGACTCACGACTTAAAGTATATGAAATCACCATATAAGCATTTAAAAAATATGTATGAATGAAACACTGAGTGCTTATTGTGTAAAAAACATTTAATGAAGACAATAATGTCCTCGTATATAATGTACTAGCGACCGCTACGGGCTTCTGACAGGTGCAATATAGATATGTATGTAATATACATATAGATCTACCTCTTGAATCACTCTGTTTATTAATGAAAACCGCATTAAAATCAGTTTCGTTGTTTCAAAAATCTATGCGCACAAGAACGGGGAGCGCAAATTGCATTACACTTCCACGGAAATGATGTCATATATTCAGTTTACTTTAAGGCATCAATGTTTCTTTTTTCTTAATAAAAACAAATGAACATATACGAAATAAATTAATATACTCTTAACGATCATCACTTTTACGAAATTAACGGTAATCATAGGATTTAAAATAAGAATTTTATTTCACAATCTCTAATTAAATTAATATATATATATATTAGTTATATGTTTTTTAATTTATTATATACGTATATATATAATGTTTAGTGGTGTGTACAGTAAAAGTAATAGTCTATTATATTGCACTATCCTGCTCTCGCGTCCATTATTTCTTTTCTTGATGTTGTCTGTTAGACATTGCTAAAAGCAATATGACCGCGTTTGCACTACAATTTTTTAATGATTTTTTTTAAAAACATGTACTCTGTTATTACTTATTGTCTTTTGTGTGCAATAAAGTATTTATCTACTTATCTATCTCGAATCTTAAAGGCTCCTTAGTCGTACCCGCTAAAACTAATTGTGTTCCTGCTTGTCTTAAATTTCTGGAAAGTAACGCCTGGAGCGCTTTAATTATGTGATCGCCGATCATATTCACTGGCGCCGACGCCTACATACCCGAAAATCTACTTGAGAACGTTGAATAAATTCAATACATCCGCGCACAGTAAACACAGTCGATACATCAAGCAAATTATAGCGTGGGTAGCACGCCACGAGGATATAAAGAGACGCTTATAAAACCTTTATATATCTACTAGCTATGCCCGCGACTTTGTCCGCGCAAAATTAGGTGAAATATTTTATCGTGATATACAGCCTCTAGCATTCCTGGATGATTGGGCAATCTAACACGGAAATAATTTTTCAAAACGGACCACTACTGCCCAAGATTATCGCGTTCAAATAAACAAACAAAGAAACGAACTCTTCAGCTTCATATATTAGTATAGATATAGTTTGACAGACTATCACTAGCCCGCGACTTCACTCGTTTTTATTTTGTCCGTCGGGAACAGTAGTTTTTGTTAACCCCCCGCCTGGATTTGAGCTGCCGTGGTCAACATGGAAATCTTTAAATAGACTCCGGACACAGGTTGGCCGAAGCAAGGAGAACTTGTTCAGGTGGGGATTCCTGGATGACTCTGATTTGGGGTGTTTGTGTGGTTAAATACAATTATTTTAATTAGTTCAGGAATTACTGTTACTTGAGCACATCATAGATTAATAGAAAATAATTATACATTGGCGCTACCTCTAATTAAAAACTCTACCTCTAGTTAAATTAGTAAAATAAAACAACACGCACACCAATGCAAAACGATTTACACACACATGTATTGAATGACGTCAAAGCGTAATCGTGACAACCGTATGTTATATTAATTGTCAAATTTTTCTGTGACTATAACAATATATGTCGTTTTGTTCAAAAAGGTTTGTTGGTGAATTTCGACCAGCCAGAATCTCTAGTTATTATAATTAACCAATATTTAGAATCGTTATTCGCTGTCAATCTCCATACGGGACATACTGAAAGTCAGTTAATTCTCTTAGTGGGTTTCCTTTTAGATGTATTATTACACTATTTAATATTTTGTATGTTTTATATTAGTTATAAGCCTATAGTTTAATTTATAAAGTTAGTTTCCTCTGTTATTAGGGTTCCGTGGTATTACAAGGAACCCTTATAATTTCGCTCCGCTTTCGTCCGTCCGTCTGTCTCCCTGTAAGGTAGACCCTCCGTAGCATTTCCAAACTATTTTCCATGTTGATAGAACATGCTAAAAACTCATTAGGATAATTATTTTGGACAAAATCGGACGACAACTTTTGAAGTTTTTTTTTTTTTAACTTATTTAACAAATATGTTTATAGCGTATCAGATACGGAACCCTTTTATATAAGCGTGCATTGACACGATGTCGCCAATGAGTTACATGTCCTAAATTTTTATACGAATTGTTTGGATAAGTAACCGGTGATGTCGCCATGGCGTCTAGGTGAGGTAGGGTTCTAAGGGAAAGAAGGTCGATGTTTCAAAGAAAACAAGTTCTTGAGCCGCTGAAATTAAGCAAAAACGAAATTAAAAGTCGTCCGGCGGACTTCTTGGTGGATACACTAATGAACAACAGTATGTTCAATACCTTAGCATTTCTAAGGGTGGGTGGATAAGGTGTGTTAATATGTATATTAATGAATACTAGATATCGCCGGGTGGTCGAAATTTAGCCAGAAATCTTTAGATTTGCATACCATATGCTTATTTAAAGCTACGTACAGTATTTCTGACAACATTCTTAGTACAACGACTTTTGACAATTTAATCACATTAAATGTCATAATTATCAAAATACATTTGTGATGGTTGTCATGACTACGCTTTCACACCATCTTATAGTAGGTAATGTATACATGTGCGTATAAATCATTTGGCATTGGTGTGCGTGTATGTTTATTTTAGTAATTTTATATAAAAATTTTAGCATTCGCACACCCTCCTCTATAACAACTATAATTGTGCCAAATTCATAATCCTTCATCCGCGCGATTTTCGTAAAATGGATGGACCGGAAATTTTCGCTTCACGTATTATATAGACAACCAATTGAATATGCCACACCATGACAAAATGACCAGGTTAACCTGGTTAAAAAAAAGACTTAATGTAAGAATATTGAACAAAATCCAAACCTATAAATAAACAAATATAGACCATTTCAAATTACATAAACCTAATGGACTCATATTCAAAAAATGTGGATGTACTCACAATTTTATTTACCATCTAGACAATATGATAATTATTGTGAGACTTGTACAGGTTCAAACAAATAACAATTGATTACGCGTCACTATCACTCTTATAATCTTCTTCTTCTTCGCGTTATCCCGGTTAAATACCAGGGTCTGCTTAGATTGTAGAGAATGTGGCTGTGGGAAGAGTAAAGATCACCGATTGCCATCTGACGTCATCCTCGGAACGCCCACGGTTTCTACAACCTTATGACTAATATCACAAAGTGATATTAATCGGGTCCCACTGTTTTACGTGCCTTCCGAAACACGGAGGAGGTCGGTTATCAAATATAAAAAGCTACCAATGATTCGGAAAAGTCGAGCCACGAGAAGAATCAGGGCTGGTCCGATTTGAAAAATTCTTTCAGTGTTAGGTAGTCCGTTTATCGAAGAAGGCTATATATAATCGCGCTAAAATTGAATCTATTTTATTGTACCTAATTATACGCGCAGGAAGGCGCAGGCACAGCTATTATATAATAAACACCCTAAAGATAACAAAGATGCAAAATCACTACAAACTTTTAAAAGACTCCTTCGGTATTATGTCTTAAATGATAAATAATTATTATTAATAATAATTAATATTATATTTGACTTATGATAAACAAGAATTAATATTTCCCACAGAACTGTCCATAAGAGCTAATGCAAAATATACCTTTACATTACGAATATATTTATCAAATCATTTTTTTAACGACTACAGAATATAGATAGAAAGTATTAAATTTCCTCTATTTTACAAATTTTTCAACCTATAACCTTTACGTAACGTATTCTATCAATAATTCCCACTTAATAGTACAATAGTCATGCATATTTCTATGGGTTCAGACACGTTTACCTTATTAAAACGAATGGTAGTCCAATCCAACCTCATTGCAATAAAGCTCATTGTCACAAATTACGCGGTATAACGAATATTTTTTAGTCCCTTGAGTTTCGTTATATCGAGGTTGCAAAGTATGGAGAATTGAACTTTAAAATATAATTTTAACTATAATTATATTTAATCTATTGAAGAAAATATTAATTTTTAAAATTGTTTAAGAACGAAATGAAACGATGACAAAAACAAAAAATCACCGTTCGCGTCACGCATTCATCAGCTAACTCCCCCCAAGTCAACCACGCGTAAGATAAGTTTTACTTCAAAAACAGTCTCCTTACCTGAGTTTGCCTGCATATTCCCATACATTATAATAAGATATTATGTAAAATCGTTTGAAGTTTCTAATTTTACTCGTATTGGATGAGACTTCCCGGTGGCCTAAACTCGTCATTAAGGGTCGGCAGCACATCTGCTGGCCTTCTGGTCGTGCAGATGTCCATTGGCGTCGGTAGGCACTTCGGTGCCTGCTGCCTGCTCGTTTGCCCCTTGTAACATTAAAAAAAAAGTTTCACCTGCCTGGTATAATTATGAATCCAATCTACCCAACCAGCCCAGCATTTCTGACACACCCATTAGTAATTTAATTAAAATTGACCTAATTCCTTTTAGTAGAAAGCGAATGTGCCTTCCTAAAACTGAAGTTTACTAAAGATTCTACAGTATAAAACTACTACAGTCCACAGCGATTCTCTTTAATGAATAGTAGTTGAGTCTGTCCAATCCTTTATACCCTCGAAACACTTATTTCGCTGTCTACCAGCAGCACGTATTCCGGGCATAATGCCTTCCAGGATCAACCTAGGGATAATGCTCCAAAAGTGCGACGTTTCTTTGTATTACTGCTGTAACCAGCCTACGTTCACATTTGGCTGTCTGAAGAAATTTAACATTTTGCATACATACAAAAATGTTATAATAATATGAATAAACGTCCTGAAACAAGTGACAATCTTACATTTTTTTTTAAATCTTCCTAATTGACAATTAGAATTCTAATAAACTTTATTAATTAAGGTTTTACTCTTTCACTAATTAAATTTGACTAGCCTCTTCAGTCTAATATTTTATAACTCACTAATTGTCTTTTTGGCTTACAGCGTTATACGGTCGTAAAGTGTTGAATTACTAGACGTGCAATCTTATACCAGTTATATTCTTTCTCGCTCGTTTAAATGTCATTAGGGACAACGGTTAATTTTAATTGATGATAATAATAATAAAAATAAGTAAGATTATCCATTTTTTTTTAATGTTACAAGGGGGCAAACGAGCAGGCAGCAGGCACCGAAGTGCCTACCGACGCCCATGGACATCTGCACGACCAGAGCACGGAGATGCGTCACCGGTCTTTAAAGAAGGATTTAGGCCACCGGGAACTGTCACAAAACGAACGAAACGCGATAACAATACCATCACTTGACGTGACAGCATTGACACCGCTCACGCCGGTCTTATGTGAGAAAAAGGTACTGACACCCGGACGCGTCGACCCAATTCGGAATTGCAAGCGTGACGCTACTCTAATTAAATTCAGCTTAAATCGTTAAAGACTATACTCATTGCTTAATGTTCGGAATAAATCTGCGATCTTTTAGTTGTCTATGAGCGTCGGTAGTGACTACTAGACAATAGGTACTATTATAAATCTAGAATACAGAAGATGCCTGTAATACAATGCACTCTTAGGCAAGCGGCCGAGCGAAATTTTAGGAATAGGAAGCGATACGGTTTCACGAGGAAAACATCCGCTATGAACTTTAAGAATAGAGTTAGCGTTCCCATACTACAAACATTTTTCATAGTCAAATCGGTGCTGCTCTTGGCCGAGAATACACAATAAACGTACATATGAATATTTCGCACCCGGTCTGTGCAAAGGTTGGGATTGTTCGTGCTCGTCTACGCGTGTTCCTACGAAAAGGTATCCAAAGTGCAATCGTCCTTAAAGGTTAAACTCATGACATCATGACTAGTAATAGCCCAGTCTGGATAGACTTTGAACGGGAAACGTTTTTCGTTATTATTTTGAAAATATTAAGCTATACTAATATATAAAGCTGAATAGTTTGTTTGTTTGAATGCGCTAATCTCAGGAAGTACAGATCCGATTTGAAAAATTCTTTCTTCTACGTTTGTTATCCGCTATAGGCTATATATCATTACGCTAAGTCCAATAGGAGCGGAGCACCAATGAAGAATGTTCCAACATCGGGGATCTTTTTCCCCATTTGAGAGCTTCCGCTGCGTGCGCTGCGTAAATGGTTAAAAATTCGCAAAAGCCATGTATGACAAAACAGTTCCCCTTTAAAAGTTCTAAATAAAATTCCACGACAGCACACGTCTATCTTTTAAGATTGGCTCAGTATAACCTTTTTATGCTACTCAAATTTGTTCTAAAATTATTTATGAAGCTCTTATTATAAACATAATAGTCGTCATCCAAAAACTATTTTTAAACCTCTAAGTGATAAGGGTGGCACACACGGACTAAGTCTACGATAAAAATTGTTAGGACCAAAGTTGTATAGAATTAAATTTGCAAAAACTATGGTCCATAGCATTTTTGTAAAAAAGTTGAAAATAAAGGAGGTATTGCTCGAAAACGAACTCACATTAAATTCAATATGGCGGCTAAGGCACCGTCGGAATTTGGACGAGTTATTGAATTTAGACAATCAATGACCGCCCCGAAACATTGCAGTAATAAATTTTATTACTTCTTCGGATTTTTCCTGTTTAGCCGTTTTGAGCTAATCCGACTGGGCTATAAGACAAAAAAGGTAACGTAGGTAATTTGTCATTGTCCACGGGCATTTAAAGAATTCTCAGTATTTAAGATATACTTTTTCTCTGGTCACAAAAATTGAGGGAACACTGATTACTATTATATGTATTTCTTTCGTAATTAAGAACTGTGATTTGTCTCGAATATTGCTCGATTAACAATATAGATTTACATTGACATAATACCAATGTTAAATATTTACTTTTTGTCTTGCCAATATGTAAAATTTATTTAAACACCGATGTTTCTTAATGAACAAATATATGAAAAAGTCGTGACAAGTAAAGTACGACTAACGCGACAAAAAGGAACTCGTGCCAATGAACTTGCTTTGGCATTAAACGTGACGAGTGGGATGACGGCAGATCTGTTTTAGCTTTGACGCAAAAAATGCAACCAATATTTTGCTATTCGGTACACGTGTCCTTGCGATTGTATCAATTTTTCATCTATCTATCAGCATAGTTTGACTAATTTAAATCAAGTATAGTGATGTCCGTCATACTTCAGTTATTTATGCGTTAAGTAGTTGTTTTGAGTTTCGACCTGAGGCCGTAGCGCGACCATTTCGAACCGTTCGAGTCGAATATTCGACTTTGAAAATATTCGTGTTGGGCCTACATCAGACCATCCTTAGTGTCTAGGCAGGTTGCATTAGTATTGATTAAAAAAGTCTGACACGATAAAGACTTGCCTTCTGTGGGCCTAGCACGAATATTTTCATTCTAAATACAGTCAACTAATCGAATTCAAATGATTAGAAATGTTCGTGCTAGGGCCTCTGGATTGAATATAGTACCTTAGATATTACATTCTGCTCTTTTAGTGAAGAGCTATTAAAGCTGTAAGTATAATGTAACGGAAAATCGAAGCGTTTTGCCTTCAAATAATATGATCATACCTACCAACGTCGCATACTATGGTCACCAAAAGGTTTTTAAAATTTAAGAATCCAGGACAGTGCATATCTAGAAACTGTGACAGTAGTTGGCCAATAATGCAGACCATAAAATCATGCAAATAAATAATTAATATACATGACAGTTAATAAAGTCAATTGTAGCAATTTAATTGTCAATTAATAGCAAAGATCTTTTAAGTGTAACAAACGATACTAACGAGATATCGAGTCTTTTTTAAGTTTTTTATTTAGTTTGTAAAATCTATGCTTAATGTAATATGTATATAAGTATTTATATACATATTTATATGTGTCACTACATAATACGAAAGTGTCTTCCATTATAGTTTTAATCCCTGGGAATCTTTAATTTAACCAATAGATATATAAATATAATCGCTTAGTTAAATATTAGGGTGTATTCGAGGCCGCGAAGATTATGTAAATGATTTAAGAATGTCATCATCAAGCGTCGGTGTGAGTACTGTGTAGGTGCTTAGACAGTAATCTATATTTATGTCTTCTGTATATGGACAATAAATTATACTTGTATTCGTAGTAGACATAAGTTGATATTTTTATAATGATTGCAATTACGCCATATGTAGGATTAATGTATTTTATTTGGAAAATAACCAACTTTCAAGAACATGCGCGCGCGCAGTGATTCACATAAACCGCGCATTTATGTCGGGAAACAATGTTCATAATGCCGAAGCCAGACATAACTTTGACGAACGATCATTTCAATGATCATGTAATGCGGCCGAGGACTTTGTGTAGCTGCGCAAAGTTTTGTAGTATTTTGAAATCTACAATGACAACAATGTAGAAACACAAAAAAGAGCTATATGTCTAGCTCCGGCATAATGCCTGTTAAATATCTACAAATAAATTATAGAACAAAGCGTTATTTTGCGGAAGCGACAGACAGATTAAATAACTGGGTATAATAAAAATAACTTTAACATTACACGTGGAATAGTCCGTTCCGACAAAGAGGTGATAGAATATAAATGCAGTTATGACTTTTCTCTGAAAGATATAGTGGCAGTCTATAAAAATCATAACGATAATTTTTACAGAAAAAGAAATTGTAAATTCATAAAGTGGTTAATGGAAAATAGAGTATGCATTCAGAGGACATAGCACGAACATTCTCGATAGTATTACTTACTTTTACGTTTGAAACGACACGTCAAATGATGTATAGTTCTTCCGTTATACAATACTCACATGGCCGAGACGTCGAAGATTTGATACGTGCGAGTTCTGATTTTATTCGTGCTAGAAATTATTTAGCAACAAAGTTGTGTAAAACGGTAGTATTAATGTTTCATTTGATGTTAGTTTCGAACGTAAAAGTTAGTAAAACTATCGAGAATGTTCGTGCTAAGCCCACAGGAGGTATGTAGTGTCGTAGAAACTGCCTTCCTATTGAGAACATTAAATCGGTGTGAGATTATATTTTTTGTACTTTACTATATAAATCAGAGGAGTTTATTTGTTTGGCTAATCTCAGAAACTACTGGTTAGATTTCTTTCAGTATTAGATAGACGTTTATCGAGGAATCCTATAGGCTATATGCCATCATGCTAAAATTGAATCTATTTTTTCACCTAATTTTGCGCGGACGAAGCTGTGGGTAACATTTAGTCATATATAAAAATCAATCTACGATTTTGCTCGCAAAAGTTTAAAGTAAAGCGTGCCAGTAGAGTGACTTACTTTTTTGGCACAAATTGCATCTAATAAGTACTGTTTTTAAATGGTAGCAAACTAATTAGCAAAATACTTAATTACATATCTATTCGTGTCATTGCCGTCTGGGGTCACATGTAAGCGGAACAGGATTTAATTAGGTCCCTGTGAAAGTTTTCATGTTTCGATATTTGGTAGCTTGTGTAAACAGTTACACAACAATGATTCAGAGATTTAGGTTGAATTTAATTAACACACTGATAGCTCATAACGTTGATAAGTGGAATATATTTTAGCTCGGAAAATCAGTTCGGTTTAGGCTCAGAAGAAAATGCAGAGAAAATCACGGTTATAAAGTTCTAAACAAGTGCCAACAAGTTGTTCATATAAACATTATAAACATTAAAGATTTGTTTTATTTGCATTGAATAAGCTATGAAACGAATAAACTGATTTGAAAAATTATTTCACTCCTTTAATATAATAATTTCAATCCCTGATGAACCTATGTTCATGATCATCTATATGATAGAATATTTTCAAAAAAGTTAAGGATCCGTATGAAAACTTCGATAACGTAAATAAAATATGTGCAAAGTAGGGGCGCACCGCTACTTTATTATATATAGGACGTACTATCTCGATAATAGGTATTAATCTTTTTAATGGCTTTTAAAAAGTATATATATATATATATATATATATATATATATATATGTATGTCACGTTCAGTCTAAAAATGCACGCCCTTCCAAAGTATTCACACGTACATGCAAAATAGTGTGCTGATCAATCTCCATACAAATTTAAGTAAACTTTACCAACGCGTAAGAGTTAGAAAACTCGCACTAAGCACTCTGATAAAAAGGGAATATTTTACTTATAAATGTATCCCTTTTGAAAATACCCGAAAGGTGCCTTTGCGCTAAGTTGACATTTTGCATCCTCACAAACATTACCGTCATTGCATTTTGTCTCCAAAACTCGAATTTCGCAATCACTTAAAAGAGCCACATTTATTGATAAACAGTGTTTTAGAGTCGAATAATATTTTGGATATTTTATAATGAAACGACTTAGGGACCTTCAAGAAAAGAGCATACTTATTTCTCAAAGGCCGGCAACGCATCTGCCATTCCCCTGGTGTTGCAGTTGTCCATGGGCGTCGGTAGTCGCTTAAGAGTACCGCCTGCTCGTTTGCCCCTGATTATATATATAAAAAAAAATGCAAGTTCTAGTTAAGTTCAAAATACGGTTTAAAATGTGTAATTAAGGAAATCTTACGCTAGCCTAGTTGACACTAACTGACTTAATTGTATAGTATTCATACGGTACAGCTATCTAACCTTGTTAATTGCCAGCTACATTTGTTCAACTTGACTTCTTTTTAGACCTCGTAATAATATACGTATGACGTCCATTCCTATATTAATTACTAGGTTTACATTAACGATATAAGTGTAATCGTGATGGTTAAATACCCGTTGAGATTATTGTATTATATTATACACTTACGTAATCATGTCTCTGTAAACAAGGCGTTCGAAACAAGTCCATAATTATAAAGGTGAAAGGGTATACGAATTAATCATTTATTTACTTCTTCTTCTATCTCCTAGCGTTATCCCAAAGGATATGACTGTGGGGCGAGTTAAGATGTCATCCTCGGACCCTTCCAAAAATATGAAAAATTTGCAGAAAAGCTTGCTAAACTACTTGTTGATAGAAGCAGTATGAGCGAGATAGAAGGATAAATTAAATATATTTATATTTATTAAAAAAATTTTTAAATTAAAAATAAATAATGGGGGGCGCCAATAGTAATATTTTTATAAAATATGCATTATAAATATATAAAATTGTAAAATAAAACCACGTGCACACCAATGCCAAACGATTTACACGCACATGTACATATACCTTTTTCTATAAGATTGTTTCAAAGCGTGGTTATAACGACGTATGTTTATTAATTCTCAAATATAAATATGTCGTACAAAGAATTTAAATTTTCTACATAGCTTTAAATAAACATGTAATACGCAAATGTAAAGATTTGTGGGCGTATTTCGACCAGCCGGAGATCTCTAGTACAAATAGATTCTTTGCATTTTTAGGTTGTTATTTGGTAATATATATGTACATGTCTTGTAATCTATAATAATAAATAAAGCTGAAGTGTTTGTTTATTTACTTGAACGCGCTAATCTTAGGAACTACTGGTCCGATTTGAAAAATTATTTTAGTGTTAGATAGCCCATTTATCGAGAAAAGCTATATACTATATATAATCACGCTAAAATAATTCATCAAATTTTACGCGGACAAAGTAGCGAGTACCAATTAGTATTGCACAATTTTAAAGTAATCCGTCTGCGACTGACTAAAGCACACTAATGCTTTTTTTATAAGTCGTGCAAGGTAGAAAATTCTACTAATAAGATGTTACTATTTTTTTTAATTAGCCTGTAACGACCCACTGCTGGGCAAAGGCCTCCCCTCTCTTAGACCACCCTCCTCTATCCACAGTTGACCAAATACCATTCCTTTCCCGCAAAGGCGTCCAATTATTCGCACCAACTCTTCCTAAGTTACTTATTTTTTTTATTTAAAAAGAAATAATAATAATTAGCTTATACTGTCCCACTGCTGGGCAAAGGCCTCCCCCTTTTCCAACCACACCTTCCTTTCCTGACCCACCTGAATCCATTTATATTTTTGCTTTATGGTTTTTGGTTTAATTTAGAATTTATTTATTTATTATGTATATAGCTTCTCTTCTTATTATAGCAATATTTGGAATTATAAATATTCCTTATAATTCATTAGATTACATTATTACTAATTAATAATTTTGGAACTTGTCTTCAACACAAGGCACAATAGAACAGATTTACCACAGAGGAGGTCCTATGTATCTCCAAGGCTCCGATATATTAAAAAAAAAACGGGCTGAATGTGCAATATCTACACTATTACGCGTTCGTCATACGTAGAAAGAGTGCGGTGCTCAATAATATCCAAATCTAACTGAAAAGCGTGTCGTTTTATCGCGACATGGAAATTCAATTTGCTGTCACCTGCATGCATACTATGATTGAAACCTAAATCATTTGTTTCGTTCGATTACTGGCGAGGGAATGAATTTTATAATTAAATTCTACAGCAACTTTAATACTAAATTCGAGTCTCTATAGAACTATTCTCACGCACCTGATTGATGTTAAGCAGCAAAGTCTGTCAAGTACCATGAAACTGTGAAAATGTACACCAAGGTGGAAAGTTTCGGCGAGGAATGAAAGGTGGGAGCGAATCAACCACTGCAAAGGAAAATCTTCGTGTCCGGGCTAGTGGGAGTTACCCGAGGCATTCTCGCCTCGCCAACGGTTGTTCGTCGGACGGTCTATATATAGTAACCGTATGTAGAAACTACGCAGAGGAGTTCGTGGCCTAATCAGTGGTCGGCATTTGAGTCGATCGCTAGGTTAAGTTGCTCTTGCTGCGACCGGGTGATAGATGAATGACCCATTCTAGCACTGATTTATATTCGATATCTGACCTCCTCCGTGTTTCGGAAGGCCCGTAAAACAGTGGGACCCGATTAATGTCACTTTGTGATATTAGTCGTAAGGTTGTAGAAATCGTGGGGGGTTTCGAGGATGACGTCAGATGGCATGGGCTATCTAACACTGAAAGAATTTTTCAAATCGGACCAGTGGTTCCTGAGATTAGCGCGTTCAAGTAAACAAACTAACTCTTCAGCTTTATATATTAGTATAGATAACTGACAAAATAAAATCCATTGCCTCATTGTGGAGTTGTGATTAATCTGATTCAATCTCTGGATCAATCGATCTATTTCTTCCACGATTGTCCAGGTCTTTTCACTACCTACATTAAATCCCTAATATTAATATAACTATACCCTATACCCAACAAACAATAAAAAAGGTTACTTTATATGTCATCATCGTAAAGTTATACAAAAAAGTAATGTACCACAATTTACAAGTATTCTAATGATTCCAATAAATAAAAATGCAGTTATTTAATATATTAATTGGATTTTTTTAAAATCCTTGTATTAATTTATACGAACCTTTTAAATAACCTGATAGAAATAGTGCCTTAAAAAGAACCTAAAATTGCTAAGGTGCTTAAACTTTGTATTCTTTGTCAACTTGTCAATACGAGTGTGCAAGTTCTTTAGTATGTGTGTTATATCTTGTTATTTTATGGTTAAATTTGTTGTTAGTAGACGTTGTGTTAAGTTTTTTGTGTATTTGTTTTATTTTACTGTTACCAAACAGTCAAAATTATAATATTATAAATTAAAAAAATGAAAAAAAATATGTATAATTTTTTTTTCATTTGACATTTAGTCTAGTTTTAAGTTCTTAATGTAGTGTATAACAAACTGTACGTCATGGTGGATGAGCGGGGCACCCAGCAATACGGGCTTGCGCACAGTGCAGGGGCTCTTGCTACATGTTGTTCTGAAGTTTAGATACTGAATAAAGTTATTTTTAATCTTTTTTAATTTTTTTAAAATGAGTTGCTAACCTAAACGATGGAAAACACTGGTATCTTTGTTTGCGTTTTGTCTCAAGACTAAATGAATAGGGTATACAATAATAACATTGTAAACTGATTTTTTATTTCTAATTTCAGCCTGCAAAAATTCAAGCTTATGACGGCGAACACAGTAATCAGCAGCGAGAACGCGGCCATGGAGACAATGGGCACCGATCAACTGCTGGACCTGTTCCAGACATCCGGCGGACCCGTGCCCTCTACCTCCCAATCGAATCAACAGCAACCAGGGAAGTCCCTCATAGACAACCTGCCTGACCTATGGGATGATAAGCACTACGAAGAAGAATACGATATGTCGACCTACGTGAAAAACCTTAAGAAAATGAAGGCGTAATGTACTGTTAGTTCCAACCAGACTTATTGAACATCCAATAATTTCCATTTTATTGACAAGAAACTGTAAATAGTAATAGAATAAAGTTGCCACTAAAATAAACCCGAAATTTTTTTGTTCTGGGTAGCTGATAGACGTCCAAATATTACTTAAAATAAGCGGAATTTCTAAAATCACGTGACATCGAAGTGAGGGCACATGACGTCACTTGTTGCCAAACATTGTTTGGCAAGACGCTACGTCAAAAAGATGCCAAGATAGTTCAGAGCGTTTTGACGCTAAAACTTAAATCGATTTATAATATTTAAAACGCAAAATTAACCGGTTAAGGGTTTGTTTTTCGCTGAAATATTTATGTTTTAGGTTTAGTTGACTGCAACATATTATATATATAACTTTTTCTGAAAAATAGTCAACTAGCCTATTTCCCTGTAATCTGTCCCTAATGGCAGTTAAAATTAAATATCTTTCACTTTGTTGTAGTATTCCTCTAAATGTTATATTGTAACCGCTCTTACCATCTACAATCGTACATACAAATAATTTGGTTTGAATTTAAAGATTCCATCGAGTACATACGTTGATATTAAATTCAGCTCATGACACAAAATACTGTAGAAAAACACTTGAGTTACATATGTAAGTTTTTAAAGCAAGAAAAAGGTCTCAACAGTGTTCCCTCCCCTGCCTAGCCAAATCTGGTATGATCCTACTAGTGCGGCTTTAGATGTCCTTTCTAGTAATGAAGATTATTATTATTATTATCTATTCCAAAATACAGAAGAGGTCGTATATTTGAAAACCAGCATAAGAATGGGTCACCCATCTATCACCTGGCCGCAATAAGAACTGCCTAACCTAGGGATTGACTCAAATGCCGCGCACTGAATGAGCTACGACCTTCTCGAACAACTACGACCTTTTTGACTCTTTAGAGTACCTAATTATTACAAATCGTTATATAGTATCTATCAAGAATTATTAGTGGAAAGAAAAGTGGACTATTTTGCTCAAATGTGCAGATTCCATCGACTAATATAGTCGATGAATCATAAGCCACGTTCAATAATATGATTAGCGAACGGGAAAATGTGAATCCCGGATAGTCTAGGCATAAAATGCTATATATAATAGGCATAAACTGACAATTACTAAGCTTGGCTAAAGACTTCAGAGATTAAGGTTAAATGTTTTCCGCTATTGTCATCATGTATCGACCAAGAAAGTGCTTTACCATTTTGGATGATATGCTCCTAGTTTAAGAAAATTGCTAAGGGTTCTAGCTAGAAATTGACGTAATGCATAACAAGCAAAAATATGCCTTTTCACTAATTGATGTGCAAACGACATTCGACCTTAGCGTGGCAAACCAATGTCTTGGTGGACTATACATTGTTCAAACATGCAATTAATTAATTAGAAGATCCATCTCTATCATCAGATCAGCTACATTATGTTATGATTTTAAAATATCACCAAAGATAAATAAGTAAGCCAAATTTGAACCCAATCGGACATCTGGAAGTGGGCCTAATCTAGTTTTTACGATTCGATTACAGATAACACACAAACAACTGGAGAGGTAAAAGTGTAGGTTGTAAATACATTATATTTGTTATGGAAAAGTAAAAAATACCTGGTCACAGCCTTGCAGGTCAGTGCGTACTTCTTTTACCTATTACAGCAGCCTTCCTATTCCCTTTTATCCTGGTAGCTGTACTTCCCGTCGTGTCTACCGGCAAGTGCATTTTGGGGAGATTTAGGGCCAAGTAAAACCTAATTTTTATATACAATCCACTTAAATTTAAAGTTGCTAAATATATTGGTTGGGAACTCCTCACAAAAATCCAAAGTTTTATAACGGAGTTCCTGTGGCCTCCTTCCAAATCCATCATCATATCAGTTCCATGTTATCATAATAATGCATTGTCACCTGATATACATATTTGTGCAAAATTCCAGCTGAAGATATCTGTTCCACTATTGAATTGAAAGATTCCACCCAAAAAACTTTTAAAATTATAGTCTATGATTGCGATATTTTATTTGACTTATATTTTTATAAACCACACAAATTTCAACTCGTAAATTTAAATCTACCTAATAAAATTTTAACGACAAACCCATCTTGCGACGTGGCCATTACTTAACTTGTCCATAGGCCTATGTCCATATACAAAAGTGACGTCCTTTTCCAGTATTAAACAGAATTAGCAATTTAATATAGAAACGTAATATTCAAAGGTAGAATAAGATGTAAATAAGTTTAAGGAAGGATGAAAAGAAATATGTTCCGAATAGAAGACGAAAAACGTATAACGTAATTAAGGAAGCAGCTCCACCTCCTCAAGACTAATGGAGTTCAAATTGAGTTGTTTACGCGATCCAACTGCTTAGTTTAATTCGCTCCCAAGTACGTATACATAATTTATGAAGTCGACGGATCTGTAAGTGTAATTGTTTATACCACTGTTAACACTCTCGATGATTGTTTCTTGTTTTCTATATATATTTCCTCACCTATTATTTAAGATAACTGAGGGGGTCGTGGCTTAATCAGTGTTCAGCATTTGAGTTGATCGCTAAGTTAAGTTGCGGTCGATATGCTCAACCACCGCAACGGAAGATCTGCGTGTCCGGGCTAGTTGGAGTTGCCCAGGGCGCGCTCGCCTTGCCGACAGTTGTTAGTCAGAAAGTCTAAATATAGTAATCACAAGAAGAAACTTCGCTAGCGTGAGTTGGTTTGTATGGAGATTTTCAATGTTTGAATTGCGGTCGTCGTTATCCGTACAGCGCCATCTAGTTTGCTTTGCTGTAACCGTTTTCCACTCGACATCATTGCCATCTCGATATGTAACGGTGGCTATACTTCCGTTAAGGACGGATTTTTCAATAGGGCTAAAAGGAAGTCTAAATGCTCTCTCAAGTTTACGTATATCTATTTGTACATAGGAAAAACCCAATATTAAAAATACACTTTTCCGGTCCGAAAATCCTTATTTTCCCCCCAATATCGAACTAACTACAGACATAATTTCATGGGACGTTAACCGCAGCTATCATCCAAGGAAACCCATTTCGCGTTTCCTTTCATAGTTATGGAATGTTGATAGATTTCTTTTCACTCCACGCGAATAACGGGGACGTTGCGGGATTGATTTTGATCGGTAAATAACCATTTATATGTCAACGTCTAACATAAGAAACTCATTACTGCCCGCCCACACAACGACACAGAACATAGAAGTTAAAATGTAGATAGTAGATAAAATTTTAAACTTTATGATAAACTAGCTGTACCCCGTGACTCCGTCCACGTGGGCCACCCTTATCATTTAGGAGTAAATAGATAGTAGCCGATTCTCAGACTTACTGCATATGCATATATAATTTCCTAAAAATCGGTCAAGCTGTTTCTCAGGAGTCTTTTTCTTTCTTCTTCTCCTGGCGTTATCCTGGTTACATACCAGGGTTCACTTAGATTGTAGATGCTGTGGCTGTGGGGTGAGTCAAGATAACCGATTACCACCTGACGTCATCGCCGGAACCCCGCACTATTGTAGTTGGGGGGGTGGGGAGAAAGAGGGTCTCTCCCGAAAAGGGACCTTTTTATTAGGACCTCGTCGAACGCAGGAAAGACTGAAGGTCTCCCTGAGTCGACCCCCACCTTGGGGGTCTTACGTCGTGGATCTCGACGCTACAGGGGTGTCCCTGCTAAGTACGGGAATTTTTTCTCTGCAATGTTACCAGTATAAATAGGAACGCGTAGGTGGCAGAGGTGACGTGGGAGCTTTAGTTTACAACCTAGCAATTAAATTGGTTAAGCTATGACGACGTATTTCATAATCTCGTTGACTTAACCTACTGCACTAGAAGTCAGCTTTCAAGAATCATCCATCATTTTACAGGTTTTACTAAATAGTTAAGAATAAAAATACATATCAACCTTACTCTTCTTGCTATAATGAGATTAAGTCAAAATACCAACTGTTTACTTTATCGTTGCGATCACCTGATCCAAAAGCGCTTGACAAGATACTTTTATTACTATTTATATATTTGCTAGTGGACCTGGCAGACGTAGTCCTGTCCGAACGTTGGGCTACTTACTATATATTTACTACAGTCTGTTATCCTATAATATATTCCCCGTTCCTGTTTCTTTGCCCTTTCCCGTTCTCGTTCCATAATGGTTCACTATTTTGGCGTTAATGGCCTAAACATGAAAGATAGGAAACGGTTTTTGCAGCGCAACCCAGAATAGCTCGCAGATGGCAGAATTTTCTCCTACTTGCTTGACATTTATCGTTATATTTAGGACAGTTCACACAATATCCTCATAACTCATAGCCTATGTATTTTTCTGATGTTTAAACTATATTATTGAAAAGTTTTATTAAAATGCATTCAGTAGTTTTCTGTGAAAGAGCGTCAAACATACATCCATACATCCATTTGTACCAATTTCGCGTTTATTGGTTATTTTAATAGGATTAAACTAATAAAAACATGTTTGTTTGTGTGGCAACTTTCGGCTCGAAAGCCACATGCTGCCCCTTTGGATGTGAAGCCGTGGCGCTTTAGTTGCATATGAAAATATGTTATTATCAAAAATACCCTAATTTATTTAAAAAAACACTACAGATAACTAGATGTTTTTTATGAATAGATAGTTTTTTTTTTCAAAATTTTATTTATGCGACTACTATAATTTATTGTTAGCACGAAAATTTTTGTGACTCTTTAAAAACTTTGACACTTTGTATATTGTTATGATTAACTCTTCCGCCTCAAAAGGTTGCTGAGCCCTGCAATAGAGTGTTATTGCACCCACTCCTTTAATTTCTAATTCAAGCATATTACGCGTAGCAAGGGAAATGGAAATTGTTGGCATATCTAAAAAATCCCATAATTCTTTTTAAAAAAAAAACCTTTGGGATTTAGCCATTACTGCTTTAGCAAATGGACTCAAAGCGGTAGAGACTTGCAAACGGGAGTGTGGGACTCGCCATAAAACCCACAAAAAACGCGTTGGAACCCTTGTCTCTCACTAAGTTGAGCGCAAAACACTTGCTTTTCGAGATTATTAGTGACGCCCATTAGCAACTGGAGTACTAAAGAGCTCGCAGTTTACTCAGCTTCGCAACTAGTTGACCTTGCGAATAAATGTAACATACGGTTTTAAGATCACCTAATATTTCATTGTTACCACTTAGTTATACCTGTCTTATATCATATTAAGTCATGTCAGTTAGCACATACAAAAACCTATCGATATTACGTCGATATATCAATTCCTCAGTAACGAATTCCATAGTTAGGTAACAATTTGCATAATACGTTGGAACAATGCTTTCAAATAATGTTGCATCAAATTGTAATATTGTATCGCTGAGTTCTTTATTTGTAAAAGCAATATGATGACAGAAATAATCTTTTGAGTTCCTTATTTGCAAAAGCATTATGATGATAGAAATAATCTTTTGCCGCGAACGGATGACCCGTTTATAGTGTACACGTGAGGGTAGTTGTTTATAAGAGTATAAATACAGAGACGCGCAGGTAAAAAGTGCAGTTGTGTTACGACCGTCGACTTGGTAACAACTATCTAAGTACATTGTGATCAGTGTGAATACGACGCGTTTATACACTTATTTGATTAGTTATAATATAATAAATAATTAATAATACTTACGTAGCTTCAGTGGATACTACACCATTAAACCCTGGTTTTCAAATACCCGACCTCTTCCGTGTTTCGGAAGGCACGTACATAGCAGTGGGTCCTGATTAATGTCACTGAGTGATGTTAATTTTGAGATTGTGGGGATTCCAGAGATGACGTCAGACAGCAGTCCGTCAACTTAACTAACTCCACTGCCATATCTTTTGCAATTTAAGCGGGACCTGGTACTAGATTGGGATAACGCGATTTAGAAAGAGACCTAGCAGTGTTTGTGTGGTTATCTCTAGAGTGGAGGTTTCTCTCGGGAAGTTCCATATTATAAACGACAAATCTCATTTTCATACGGCCCTGCTTACATTTAAGCAACTTGACCATTTTGTCTGCTATCGCGACCACGAATATAATATAAATAGCAATGTATCCTTATCGACAGTAGGCAGCTGTGTGGCGACAATTTGCCGCTAAACTGGTCACAAAAATTGAATGAACCCCCTTCAATGAGCGGTGATTGCCGTTCAGTACGTGTGAGTAGGTTTGATTGCTTTGACAGTTTTAGGGTTCCGTATTCGTACAAGGATCCCGTATAGTTTCGCTCAGACCGTCCGTCCGGACGGTCGGACTCTCCGCCTGCAAGGTGGTCACCTCTAGGAATTCAAATATATTGGCACAGCGCACATATCTTTTTTACGACATCACGTTACAAAATACTAAAATACTCGGTTTTTATCCACAATAATACATAAGTATCATACATGTAAGCCTTCTTCACAAATCGCTTTATCCATAGGTGAAAACCACATGATATCCGTTGAGTAGTTTTTCAGTTAATTGCGAACAGACAGACAGATATACAGACGCGACTTTTTTTTCATAATATATAAGGATAACGTTTTCATGACTCCCACACTGAAGCAGCGACCTGTAATAAATACTAAAACAAAAGCTAAACTCACACAAACGAATGGAACATTGAGAGCAGATGGCACCATTAGTGTGTGCCAGTGTTTCATTACGTCACCTACACAACTGTGGCTAGGGCTGACAACAACGTTACGTTTTTTGAGTTAACTCCTTAAGACCTCATTCGCACGAAAACTTTTTTACCGCGCGTTAAAACAGCGTTGAAATGGAACATGTGTACTCCAAAGTTTGTATTCACATGGCAGCGCTTATATAGCGCGACGCCTTTTTACCGAGCAATATTCTTTTATCAACGCTTTGCGGGAAAGAAATGGATTTAGACAGGTCTGGAAAGAAAGGTGTGGTTGGAAAAGGGGAGGCCCTTGCCCAGCTGACAGTATAGGCTTATAAAAAAAAATTGTATCTACGACACTAAAAAAGCGCCAACACCCAGATTAAAATTAAGAATCGATTTTGATTTTTTAGCACGGGGTAATTTACGACAAGTAATATCTCAAGTTATGCGTTATATAAGAATTAAACCCCAGTCCTGCGTCAGAGTTGACTTACACCATTTTTTTTAAATACTAGTCATATTTGCATTATGCCTATTAGAAGAAAGAAAAAGGAACCCCCCCCCCCCTTAGTAAGCGTATAGCTTCTGTCAAGAGTGTGGAATAATGTATCTAGATGTACTAGCGGCAGACGTTGTTTTGCACTTTATCCTGTCTTGCTGATGATCGGTCTAACAGAAGGTCCAGTACGGACGCAATCCACAGGAAGTGTTCCAAAGTAAACAAACTCTGAATTTTTTTTTATAAAATATAATTCAAACTTGGGAGTAACGAAAATTCAAAAGAAAACCATTCAAGGAACCACGAGATGACATGCAGGATTGGGATGGTGAGAGGAATAAAAGGCTAGGAAAAGAGGGAAGAAGAATTATATTAAAGAACACATAATAATTTTGAACGAGCGTAAAACCGGAACTGAATACAAATCAAAGAGAAAAAAGTTAAGAAAATAAATTAAAATAAGAACACTAGGAAACTTAACAGTACATCATAGATATTATTAACATATCTATTTAACAGTGTCCCGAATTTAACCATCAAAGCAACTCGCTTCTCATTCTTATTTTTTTTTTATTGTTTGATCATTGGGTTTGTGTTTTAGATATGTAAAGTTAATATTAATATAATAGGGCAACCCTATTTAAAACGGCACGTTGGCATCGTAGCGATTACTCCCTGTCCTGTTAATTATTCCATAAACAATCCAGAATATAATATAAACCCCGCATACTTATAATTCTGTTTATTTGTTTATTATTTAATTTCGCTGCATTTTTAGTAGGTATGAAGATAACAAGATCTCTGAGCGTATTTAACGGTTGTGTGTTTTGCAATTTTAAAATTGTTCTATGTAGAGCTCATGTATATTCAATTTTTAATTTTTTTAATTTTACTTTTTTTATAATATTTCATGTACTGCGTTGGCAGCAGATGCATCAGGTACGGGCTGAAAAGCAGCTGGTAGCTGAGTCCACAGCCTTTTCGCTGACATACTAATTTTAACTTTATATATTAAGGTCTACAGAATACTAAAATTTATCTCTGTATGTTTGGCGAAGTAAGTGTTATTATTATTTTATTAAAATGTGAAAGGAAAATAT
>JANCMC010006173.1:917219-975750 GCA_024363005.1 Charaxes varanes
GAATACTAAAATTTATCTCTGTATGTTTGGCGAAGTAAGTGTTATTATTATTTTATTAAAATGTGAAAGGAAAATATTTGGTCAAATTCGGAAGTCGAATATAGTAACTGTTGTTTGACGATTAGCTAGCATTACTGTTATCTTCTATCTAGCGTTATCCTGGTCTTTTATCAGGGTCCGCTTAATTGGAGATGATGTGGCTGTGGGGCGAGTTAAGATTCCGGGGCTGCCGTCTTACGCCAACCCCGGGATCCCCGCAATCTCGCGACTATTATCGCTGAGTGATATTAATCTGTACCCACTGTTTTATGGTGATAACAAAAAAAATACCCGACTAAATTTGTTGCGGGCTCTTCTCAGTGCAGGCAAATTTGGAACCCTTGTAAACTCAGCTTTTAAATCGTAAATTTTATCACTAAATCATATAATATATAATAATAATGATTTAAATGATAATTATTAATATTATAAATACATAACGCATTCATAAGTACTATGAATAAAAAAATTTACTTCGTTTTTTCACTTTACGTACCTTCCGTAACACGAGCAAAGTCGGATATTTTGAAAACCAGTATTAAAATGGGTCACCCACCATCACCCGACCGCGGTCAGAGATGCTTAACGTAGCGAGCCACTCAAACGCCGGCCACTGATTAACCAACGACCTCCTCATTAATATATTAGTATATTTTTTTAGTAATAATATAATTAACAGTTTTTAATCCTTTGAAACTACTCGGTTTTCAGAGGAAGTAATTTATGAGTATCTTGACAGAGTCAAAGCGAAGTGACTAACTTTTATGCGTTAATCAGACTGGAAGCAGTTAGGGGATTTTATCATATCTGAAAAGTTATGTCATGATTAAAACTGTCTCTGTAGTATTATGAAGATAAATATTATATTTATAAGACAGAAACGGGATAACGACGTTATCCCATTTCAGCCATGTCTTTTCTCCATCATCTGGATCTTGTTGGGTCATCATCAAAGAATTTTTCTATATATTACAATGGGCAGGCGGTTCATCCAAGTGACTACCAACGCCCGTATGACCAGGAGGCTCGCAGATGCGTTGTGAGCCTTGAAAGATGGGGTTGGGCCAGGGAACAGGAACAAGATGAGTTGGAGAGGCGAAACGCGATAACAATATCATCACTTGACTTCACAGCAATGCCGCTACTTCAAACTTTCCACCTCAGACTTCACTTTTCATCTCATGAGAGAAAGAGGTACTGGTAACTGAACGCGTCGACCCAATTCGGCTGCAGACCAAAAGTGCAATCACGGCGCTTCTTCCAATTAGTTCGGTCTTGTATTCATTAAAAAATACTTCAAGTTTTGATATGGATATCTAAACTACGGAGCAGCCAGATTCGTCGGCCTGCCCGATGTTTGAGAGCGAACTTAAGGTCCTTCAAAAATGAACATATTCATTTTTCAATGCCTGGTCTTTTACTGTCGAAAGCATACCTCTTAAACTCTGTTTTTTTTTCCATAAAATTGCGGAAACAAGTTCCTGCACACTATTCAATTCTTTATTCCCATCTAGTTTCTGAAATTGGTTTGCTGGATCATACATTCATACATATGTTATTCATCAATACACAAACCGACTTACCATTCATTCACGAAAGCCATTGGCAGTGGCTAGCTAATTGGATATATCCGAATAGTAGCAAATTCAATATGTATTGAATCCACTAGTACATTAAACCTGACGTCTCTAACTCTAATAATTCAATTGGCCGGTATAGAATAACGTTCCCTTACTTTATGGTCTAATACGCCTCTATTGCCTATCGTTCCCTAACGCTATAGTATAATAAGATTATATTACTTAACGTATCTTTACTCTATGGTTTAATTAACCTCTATTGCTTAACATTCCCTAACACTATGGTTTATTAAGCCTTTATTGCTTAACGTTCTCCAACCCTATGGTTTAATTAACCTCTATTGCTTAACCTCGCGGTACCTGGTTTGCCTTAATAAAAAAAAATGTCGATCAGAATTATCTTATCCCATCTGAACCGTCATTGGTAGACTTAAAACTAAATTCACAAGAGAGATAAAGTAAATTTTAAATTTAATTAGATTTCAAGGTTTAATTAGAGGTAGCGCCACGCTTGTAGCCGAATTAGGCCGGCGCGTCCGGGTACCAGTAACTATTTCTCACATGAGATCGGCGTGAAGTGCCTGCTGCCTGCTCGTCTGCCCCCTTGTAACATAAAAAAAAAAGTTCCTCTCGACTCTAGCAACTAAACTTATTTACTATTCTAATAGAGTCACGGCAATTCAAATATGTCTGATTTAAGTCATACTGCAATCCCCTCTATTACACGGTAGGTGTATTACATATTATAAGAAAACGCGTTGTAGGTTTACCCTCGTACAACGCGCTTGTACGGCCCCTCGAATGCGCATAACGTAATCTTACTAATATTATAAAGACGAAAGTTTGTAAACTTGGATGTGTGAATGTATGTTTGACGCTCTTTCACAGAAAAACTACTCAATGGATTTTTATATAACTTAGCAATAATATAGTTTATATATCAGAGTAACACATTGTCTATAAGTTATAAAGATATTGCAATTGATGATTGTTCAAAATATATCGATAAATGTAAAGTAACTGGGAGAAAATTCTGCCACCTGCGAGCTATTCAGGCGTGCGCTGCAAAAACCGTTAGAGTTTCAAGTATATAGTGTACGAAGGAAATGTTTATATTAAATAGTTCTACGAAAAATATTAAATTATATTATTATTTAACAGATATGTGACCGAAGTATATATTCTTGATATATTTTGTGGTAGTCTCTACACTTTTATTAAAACATTAAAACTAGAACTAATTGGGTTATAGATTTTATAGTTTTTGGTTGTTATTATTTTAGTCTTAATTTACTTTACTTTCATTTGTTTTCTTACATATCTAAAAATATAGCTTCAAACGACAGTGGAGTTAAGCTTAATTATAAACCCGCTCGAGGCGAGATATTTGGAAAAATCCAGAGAGATTGCGTCGTCTACAATTTTGGAAAGAAATTTGATCTTTTCGCCAGTGCTGAAAGAGACGGAGTGGAATTCCAGAGATATAACACACAATTCTACGAAAGATGCTGCAGAAAAGGGGGTGGACGTCGAAAGAAAGAATATTGTTATATAAACACAACAAACTTACCTTTTTTATTGGATCGACGATGATAGATTTTTTAATGCATGCAACCTACGTTACACTGTTATGGACAAAAAGTAATAAGGGACTTTTTTACATTATGGAATACTTCCAAAATTTTGCACATTTGATATTCTATAATACTCGCTTCTATCCGCGACTTTCCCGGCATTGCTTTTCTCAACTTTCATACAAATTGTCAACCCCCATTTTACCCCTTTCAAATGGCATTGTCGCGACAAAAAGTAGTCTATGTCCTTTCCCATGATCTAATCTACCTTTTTACGGAAATTCATCAAAATTGGTTCTGCGGTTTAGGCGTGAAAATGTAACAGAGTAACTTTCACATTTATACTATTAGTAAAGAAATTATTACTCGCTAGTAATCCGTTTTCCTCTAGCAATATTATGTGAGCTGAGTCCGCTGACCCAGCTGACATTGTATTGCTCGAATATAGTCGTTGGTAGAGCAACTTTCCATGACGCTGATACTCAGTCGGATGAACCGCGTGCCCATGTGCCATTACCACCAAATTCTATTCACATATATAGAATTTGGTCAGACTGCTCCGGTAAAACTGGTCAGCAAAATGAAATTTAAAGGACCAGTTTACCTCAATGACAACATCCAGGGCTAACCGCTTTTATTATCGCAAAGTGAGCAATTGTCGTTCGAAAACTAATCGAACATAATGTAGACCAAAATTTGCATTCGTACCGGGATGAACATTTATTATGCAAACTTGAGGGGATCTCGCTAAAAGGGCTGGGTTAAAGGAAAATGAAGTGTCGAACAAACGTGAGCTCTAAATGGTTGAATCCAATAGATATAAAATTGTAAAATCTGTGTTTATAGTTTGTAAATGTAAAGAAAAAGATATAAATTATAATGACTTGTATACTAGATAAAAGTATCTAGTATAAAAGACTTGTTATACTACATACAAGTCTTTCTAATTTATATTTTATTAGTTGTTACCCGCGAATTCGTCCGCGAAAATTAAGTGAAGAATTTGAGCGTGATGATATATAGCCTATAGCCTGTCTTGATAAATAAGCTGTCAAACACTAAAAGTATTTTTCAAATCAGACTCGTGTTCCTGAGATTAGCGCGTTCAAGCAAAGAAACAAACAAACTCATTAGTAAATACAGGTCTTCATAATTTATATCTTATTTGAATTAAAGTAGCTCAATCGTAACAAAGGTCAATTAAAATTCATTAGGTTATTATTCTTCTTCGTTTACGATAAAATATGCATAATAATATGTTTATTATTCTTCAACAAGACGCGAATACGACCCATTGCGATAAGGAATTTCTATTTCTATAAGAAAACTCTAATTTCAAGAATTTAATGCTCTTCAGCATCAGGTTCCCTGATGTAAAATAAAAACATTTGAGAGTTTGGTCCAAAAGTTGTGATTAGAGTCTTGCGAATGGCGAATATTTTCTAAAAATATATTTATACAAATATGATTGTCTAAGGATTCTACAATTAAGATCATTCTGTAATGTACATAACTAACTTATAAACTACAGAGCCGGATATAGAAAATTAAATATTGTTTATAATTTTTTAATACCCTGCGGTAACGATCCATCATGCGTATTAACACTTTAGAGCAACCGCTTAGCCGCGAGAGGGACAAGAAATGATAAATCCCGCGTTGGTTTTCAAACATACGGCCCGAACATAATGAATTCCACAGCGATTTAACCACGGGTCTTTCTTTGAATTTCGCCTTAGATAGCCAGACATTGGACCAGGGAATCCATCTGGTGGTCCTGAAGGACGGAGACGTTGTACCTGTAACAGTTTTTATACATAAATAGACTTAACAAACATTGTCTTTTTTCAATCTTTTAAAAATATTAACAACTCTATCACTTTGAAACATCCAGAAACCTCCTTCAAGCATACACAATCTCTAAATTACTTATATATTGGTTCGGCCCATCCATCCGACTGCCCGCAAAGTGGTCTAATTTTTAGGATTTCCAAACTATTAGATATAGAGATTTGAAATTTTCTATAAAAATTATTATTATTAAACAAACTTATTAGAAAAATTGTTTTCAACAAAATCTATAACAATTTTTGAAGCTATTTCAACAGTACATAATGAAAGTATATATTGGAAATACATTAAGTACATAATGGAATTAGGATATATAAATTAAGTACATTTATTTTGACATATGATCAACAGTATTGTAATCTGTGTAATCTAACATTTAACAGATGCATTATACTTACAGAGGAGGTCGCAGCATAATCAGTGGCCAGCATTTGAGTTGATTGCTAGGTTAAGGAGTTCTTACTGCAGCAGGTTCATAGATTGAGACCAATTCTATCACTGGTTTCCAATTATCAGACCTCCTTCGTGTTTCGATAGGCTCATAAACCAGTGAGTTCTGATTACTGTCACTGAGTGATATTACTTGTGTGATTTTTAAGGTTTCTGAGGATGATGTCAGATGGAAGTTGGTCTGCTTAAATTGCCCCACAGCCACATCCTCTGTGATTTGGTACTAGACCATTACATGTGGTACTGGACCAGGATAACACTAAGAATTAAAAGATTATACTTACAGATGCAGGTACCATCATAGAGTTCATATTAGGGTGGTACGGGCACGTGAGGCCTGTAGGTAGGAGGGAGCGTTATTATGGAAATATTTGCAAAATATCGCACGTTCGGTGCAACTAAATCAAGTATATCTCTTCTTTATCTTTTGATTTTCATTGTAATAGACTATAGAGGAAACGATAAACAACATAATTTTTAATCTGTTATTTTTTTAAATATCAGGTCTTACTATATTGTTAGAATAGAAAATAATCTATTGTGACTTTGTTACATCAAATATACTGCTATTTAAATATTTTTATGGATTTACAACCAGAATCACAGAGCTATTGGTTATACCATTAGTATATAAAGGTTTCTTAATTACTATTACCAATTTTATAATATTAATTTCTACTACAATCATAACCTTACAACTATAATTCTACATTGTGATTTGCAACAAAGGCACATTATTTATAATGTATTATGAAAAAACTTACTTAAAAGTCACTTTGCAATTATTACAATTCACAATATTTACTCTAACAAAATATACATACTTAACCCTGTAATCACGTGAACACATATAAATGCTAAATAATTAAAAATACATTAATAATATTTTTCGATATAATTCAATATAAACAAAGTATAATGTAAATAATCTAATTTTATTTAAGAAAAGTTATGGAGGCTGGAGGTAAGGAGAACCATGTTCTATTGAGAAAATTTTAAAAGATAATATATCACTTTCTACAGTGGCGCCACCAGTTTGACGCTCTTAGATAAATACTTTACATAAAGATGATGGATGGTTCACTTTACCCTCATCCTCCTTATAAGAAATATAAGTAAAGAAGGAAGAATATTTTTAGGTTTCCCTTATAATCATGTTTCTCCTCAGATTTGCTTAAAAGCTTGTTCTACGAGTCGGTACTACAATAGTTTAGATGTATCAGGGTTTGAACTGTAAACCTTCCGGATTTTAATCCATCCCTTCTACCGTTGAGCTATTAAAGTTTAAACTTAAGCAAAAAATAATTAGTGCTTTCATACTATTTAGTAGATACCTACTGATATGTTGAAGTAGGTACCAAACCAAATATGTTCCACGCTAAGCCGATGGCACCTATATATTTTGCTATCTATACTATATAAAGCTGAAGAGTTTTTATGTTTGCTTGAACGCGCTAATCTCAGGAACTACTGGTCCGATTTAAAAATTCTTTCAATGTCAGATAGCCCATTTATTGAGGAAGGCTATAAATCATCACGCTAAAACTGAATCCTTTTTTTTACCTAACTTTACGCAAACGTAGTCGCGCGCACATTTATTGTATGATGTAGCAACTAAACGTTCCAGATTAAACAAAAACATCATCCATGTATATAAGTTTTTAGAGTTTCGTTAATTTCTCCAAAATCGCTTCACCCAATTTGATGAAATTTGTATGGGACAAATATCAAATAAAAAAAAATCAAAATTGATTCATAAATGGCGGAGTAACCGCGTGACATACGCACAAAAAATAAACACACAGTCGAATTGAGAACCTAGCAACCTGCCTTACTTCATCATACTTAATAGGTTCTACGTAATTGAAGGTTTGTGGTACATTGCTTATCCAAAAACTAGCGGTTTCCCGCAACTTCGTCTGTGCCTTGAAATTTGCGAGGAGGAAATTTACACCTCCTTAATTTAGCCACATCGAAAAATCCCTTCTTAGCGGATGTCTACTAACAACAAACTACCTCACAGCCAAATTTCTTCATTGTACATCCCGCGGTTTTCGTGATTTCGTGATAGGTAAGCTTTCGCTTTTATATATATAAATAGATTTACAGAATGATTTACCGATTTCCAAAAAATAAGTATTTCATCTTATTTTAAATGAACTACAAAAACTTGTGATTAGTAAGTAAAAAGAAAACTATAATTCTGCGGAAATAAATAAATGAACATTTACAAAATAAACTGTGGCACTATGGCGCGAGGTGGGAATCGAACCCACGACCCCCGGAGCAGAAGGCAGGGTCACTGCCCACTGCGCCAACGGGCCAGCCATTTTAATAAATAGAAAGACTTTCAGATACGCTTTATATTTAGAATTTTTTATAGACCAAGGAGTAAACGGGCAGGCATATCTACTGACTGAGTAGTGACTACCGACGCCCATGGAGAACTGCATGACAAAAGCTGAAAGATGCCTGGACGACCTTTAAGAATCGAGTAAGGCCTTACAACCTCGTATATTATAAACGACTTCAGTTTAAGATTTTTCAAAACCTTCAGGTATAAGTAATTTTAGTCCGTACATCTTTACAATCACCTGTCTGTATGCCCCTTGTTATAAATGTTTGCCTGTCTGTCTGTTTATTACGGGAATCTCCGTAACAGTCTAGTCCAATTTTGATGAGATTTTCATTGGTTGATAACTAACACTATGGGGAATAACATTGAAATGGGATATAAAATTAAGTCGCACATGTTGTTCTATATACGAGTCATGTGTCTGTCTGTACATCTGTTCGCGATATCAGTGATTTACGATCACCCACTGACCTAGTGACAAATTTAAACAATTACTATGTGTGTTTAATTAACATTTAGTGGCAATAAAAGTCCGCAATTGAGGATTTCTTATCTGTACGATATATTGCTACGAATCTTCGGGTGTTTACCTTTTTCGACCAACTTTTAGGCATACGAATTTGACTAAATTATTAGCTATAACAGACGAATTTCCTAGCATTTCGTGGATTCACCGTGCAGGTGCGTTTCCGTTGCGTTGCAGAAGATGGAACCATAGCAGTGCCTGGTACTTGTGGCCCAGGTGTAGGTTTAATAGCGCTCTTTCTAGTGCCCCTAACACTCACCTTTTGAGGAGGTCGTGGCCTAATCAGTGGTCGGCATTTGAGTTGATCACTAAGTTAAGTTGCTCTGGCTGCAACCGGAATTCATGTGTTGCATCTAGTCGAATATATGTTTCTCGTGTCGCTTTTTTATATTTTTTGAAAGGCAAACATGACCGTTCAATCACGCACAATCTTGTTCTATATCTTCGCATAAAACGGTCTGTAATTAGAACAGTATACAATTAAAACAACATTAATCATCACAAGAACTTTCAAGAATAGTGCGTACTCATTTTCCAAAGGTCGGCAACGCATCTGCGAGTTCACTACATCTCATACAAGGCGGCCTATAATTTAACAATATTTCATTATAACAACATTAATATCACAAAAACCTTCAAGCGCGCACTGATTTGCTAAAGTCCAGCCACGCATCTGCCAGCCTTCTAGTAATATAGTGTCTATGGCCTTGTACTGCTTACGAACCGTGTATAATCAGTCAGTGTTACAAAATTCTTCAAAACAACACACATACTCGTTGCTCAAAGGCCAGCCACACACTTGCGAGCCTTCACTCATGATGTAGCTCTGGTATTTAGACATGCCTGAAGGCCTTTTTTTTTAAATAAATACATACATAGGACTATATGACACACGAACGTCTGTTCCTAAGGTAGACAAATATGTTTTTTATATAAATACGTATAGATAATACACCCTGATTCGAAGCGGGAACCGAACCCACAATAACAAGGCAGGGTCACTGCTAATTGCCCCAACGGGCCAGTCTAGATTTTCTTTATATTGCTATAACAGATTTTCCCTCATTAGTTACGGATTTATGCAGAGTAATTTAATTTTCCTACCCTATTAATTTTCCTAGCTTCCTAGCGTTATTCCAGTTATGTACCAGGCTCCACTTAGATTGCAGTAGTTGTGGCTATCAAGCAAGTTAAGATGACCGAATACCATCTGACGTCATCAAATGATGATGTATTTGAACAAATAGGCGTAAGCCATTTTAGCAATTCTTATTTAAAATAAACTACTAATCTGATTAACCAGACCACTACAACATGGGTATCTTTAAGGCAAGAGTGAATAGGTTTATTCTAGGCAAGCGCGCTCCACCATAGACTGCATCTACACTTTATCAAGTGTGACTGCAGTCAAGCGCTTGCCTATCTCCAATAAAAAAAAATAAAAAAAAAAAACAATGTTGTCTTAAAAGTCACAAAGGTCACAATTATTGCGGGCTTCTATATTTAAGGTCGAAGGTCACAAAAATCAGTTTTTCGTGATTTTCAGCGAAACGGTGCGTTTTATCATAGAGTCGTTCAGGTAAGAATTGTAGATCACAATTGTCTATAAAAAATGTATCAACACTTTTTTCCTAAGGACCACCGTTTTTGACAATTTATAACGAATCAAAAAGTTTAAACGTGTGTACGCTTATTTTACTTGAGCGCTTTGTTCAAAACTAAGAGGGACACTGTTAAAAAGTATGCTTAAAATTAAATTAATTTTTAAAATTAAATTAAAATAGAATTAACTATATCATATTAATGTAAATGTTTGTGATTGTCCAACCGTCCATTTATGATTACTTACTAGTGCCTTTAGTAAAGTTTATTTGTATTAACTTTTACTGCCAGAATAGGAATAATAAAATATATCTTAAGATATGTACTGTGTTGTTGTTTTTTTTTTAAATTATAACTATTTTTCCTTGGTATAAGTGATTAACGACGCTCATAGACAGCTGCGCTACCAGAAGGCGACTAAGATTTTTTTTTAAATATAAACCGGCACACGGTTCACCTGATCTGACGTCACGTCACGTGACTACCGAACACCCATGTTCTGTAATCCCCTCTATAACAACCGTGCTCTTACAACGCATTAATATTATTTTATAATATGTAATATTATATGCATATTCGGAGTTGTACAAGCGCGTTGTACGAGAATAATCCTGCAACATGTTAATGTGGAATAAGCTACGTGTTATAGGGGGAATTACAAGGGTTCCTATTGCATTTAGCTTCGGGCAGTAATTAAGATTTCAGAAGCCTGGCAATGAGTCGCGCCTTACAATCCTGTTCCGATTAATTTACCAACCTTTATACATCTGTTTGCCGTGTTTTTATCTATAAACTAATTATATCATTATATACCTACCAAGCAATCCTGATATACAATATAGATATTTAATATTTCTACATAAAATAAAATAAAATGTATAAATAAATCATAAAATATATCACACTTTAAGCACGCATATTCTCCATTTCTGAAATTAAAAAAAAAATATCGAATAGTGTTGGTCCACGATGGATATTTATGGCGGTAACAGCAAGAGATGTTAAATTTTATAATTTGTAATTTGACTCAAAGTTATTGTAATCTAAAGATCTTAATTCTGCACTGATGAGTACTCCTTATCTATGCTCTGCTAGTCTTTTAACTATTTATTATAAAATACATAATAAAGGCAACACTGATCATATTATAAATAACTTACTTAATACACACAGATTATGTAGAGTAAAATTTATGTAACACTGAAGCTTTTATTGGAGAACTTTCTTTTTAGCGATAAAAAAGTTTTTAGCAAGATATAGATATATAAAATATATAAAATTGAAGGGTATGTTTGTAAATTTTAAACTATTTTTCTTACAATTTATGTATCACTTTAGAAAATGAAAAACACAAATTAAGATTTTTTGTTTATCTGTCTGTCTGTGAGTCCGTTAATGATGGGATATCTCCGAAACAAGCCGGACCTATTTCGATGGAACTTCCACTGGCTATAGCTGATTTTACAAGATGTAAGATAAGCTACTTCAGTTTTGGAAAAATAATTACAGTTCCTCATAAATAAATAAAAACCCTTAAAAATGCACGAAATCACTGAATTCACGCGGATGAAGTCACGGGGTACAGCTAGTATATTACTCTAATGCTGTCTGTGGCTATTTGACAAACTCTTGTGAAATTAATCTTGTTTTAATCATGTCACAGTACTTCAGATTTGGTTAGCAATACATTCCCAAGCATTCTCATCATTCAAATAATCCTATAGACTCCTACCTCACCGAGACGTCATGGCGACGTCGCCGGTTGCGTATCAAAACAATTCATATTAAATATTAGGTCAGGTAACTCACTTGGCGACCGGTTTGGCGACGTCGCCAAATTAGTAGCGTAGCCACGATTATTACTGGCTACTTATTTCGCAACCGCAGATATCCATAGCTACATAGCTGGCAACGTCGCCATACATTATAATGTGCTTTTTTAATGGTTGTTCGTTTTGTAAAATTTTTAAATTTATTTAATGACTTTTCTCCAATGTAGAGGTAGTGTCACAGTGAATTGAAAACACTTCCATTGATTTTTTAAGCATCAATAAGTTAATATAAGTTAAGCCGTCAAATATTTAAGGTTAAATTTAATGTGATGAGACTTCGGTATTGAAAAAAATAACTCCCAAAGTTCTGACACAAGTAAAAACTTGACATAGAGTGGCTGCGTTGTACTAAGCAATCTCATCGCCATGCACGTACTCTATTGCTGCTCAAGGACGTAAGCAGTGTTGGTATAGTACCAGTGTCGCTTCTAATACCGGGGCCAGACATTGCTTTATTTGAATGATCATGTAGTGTGGCCGGTGATTTTGTGTAGCTTCGAAATATTTTGTAGCACTTTGTTGTCTTCAAGGCCAAAATTATACAAACACTTTGCAGCTATGTCTGGCTCCGGCATAATGATGTTTCCCATCTAAAAAATGCTCAAAACACTCCTGAAGAGCAATCAATACAAAAATTCCCAAACCTTAATGTATAGTGGATTCGTGGTAGTAAATTAGAAGTTTTATTAAATTGTCCACTCAGATGTTCTAATGGTCGCTGTAAATATGCTATTATATACACGTCACAGTGAGCTTCCTAAATGTGGCCTAAGGGTTCCTTGTATAACGACGGAACCTTAAATATTACTAAGTGATGAATGTGTTCATTATCGTTAAATTTTATGTGAACGTAAGAAGTAAATATTTGAATATAAAAATTCTGTGTACAAAAAAGGGAAATTGTACACTTAGGTAATAAATTTGTACGTGAACGAGCGTGGGTGTGGTGTGCGGATTATTTTTATACCGAAATATTATTTTAGAATTTTTTAGGCTTTTGTTAATAACCATTCTATAATACTATTTTGTTTTCATATCTTGTGGATATTATGCGGTTAGAATTTTTTTTTGTTGCAAATAAATCATGTTAGGTTTAAGCCAGAGCTGTACAGATTTCAGTCCATCCTTTACACCAGCAGTCGGCAACGTGTGTCCCTCTTCAACTCTTGTCTTCTCTGTCAACTCTTTGTGGCCCGCGACTGTTGTTTTGTAAATGACAATCTACTTCTTATAAATGGATTAATTACATTACAGCGCGCGAATTTTTCTTATCATGTACTAAAATTTTGCGTCTGTAATATCGCTTAAAATTTCTACTACAAAAATAGATATCATCTACTTCCAAATAATTATTCTATAAGTGTGGCCCGCTACCATCTAATTTCCTATCTGGCCCGCTTACATTTCATTTTTTAGCAATGGGGCTCTTTCCTGCCAGAAGGTTGCAGACCTTTGCTTTACACCACTGAGCTGTTGACGCATTCAAAATATTAAAATATATGAAACGCTAATTTGATATATTTAAAAATATAAGACATATTTCACAAGTTTAATAACTAATAGGCCTTATTTCAGCAAATTGTGGTAAACAATCAAGGCTAGAGGGCTTTTGTAACCAAACAAGTGGTCCGATAATGGGGTGATTATTGGTCGAATATTAAGGGTTACAAACATGCTTTATCGATAAGGCCGCACGCGAGATGCGGCATTCCCGGTGATACCAGCTCGCAAAAATTCTCCCGCAACGTCTGTAAATTTTCATTCTTTTTAAATTCATCGTGTGTTGCATATCTAATGTGCATCTCACATAAAATGCGTTGTACACTTTTGTATATAAAGATGATAATAAATAATAATATCACTAGAAATATCCATAATGTCACAAGAAATAACCCTAGTATTTCTTGTGATATTATGGGTACGAAGGCTTTCTGAGTGTAGGGATATCCAAAATTACAATTTTGCATCATTCATTTTATTTATTCATTGACATGCACATGTTATTATTTAAACGGGAACGAGTTATTGAATATAGTCATTTTTGATCAGCATTTGTAGTTTAAGTTAAAAAACATTTGTTTTGTAACAGATAAATATTATTGCAATAAAATATATAGTCAAAAGATCGTTAATTAAAGATTTTAACATTTTAATTATATGACGAACATTTAAACTATTGAAAATCTTAGCCATATGAGTGCGTACTTTCAGGTGTAAATATTTACGAAATATATATTTGGGCAGAAAAGTTCTTGTGGTTGACATCACTGGTAGTGTAAGAGCGTCAGATGCCGCATGGCCGACCGCGGCAAACATCGCGTCGCGCCCGTCCCGGCGCCGACCAAAAAACAGTACGCGTACACCCCTTGTCCGCGGTCGGAGGAAGTGGGTACCGAATTTGCACTCCAGTTGCTGAGGAGTCATCATAGAGAAGAACCTCCCACGCCTGAAAAACAGCCCGGTAAGTTAGACAGATATGTTATTTGACAACAAAATTGGCGGGAAAACTATTTCGTCCAAGATTTTTTTGAAGTAAAACTTCTTTACGCACTCTTGGCTTGGGAAGGAAGCTGGTGAATGTGTAACGCGAACGATGATTTCTTGAATATTTCGTAATTTTATTTCGTTCTTGAATAATTTTATAAATAAATACTTTCTTCAATACATAAAGTGAATAAATTGTAAATTCATTATACATATATAGAAGAAGTTTTACTACAGTCGAATTGTCTAAAGCACCTTCGTTTTTTATCTATGTGAATATAGTAAGATTAAGTTTGAAATTTTATAGATTTGTATGTCCATATGTATGTACATTATACATGTCCATACTAACAACAAAATTTTTGCTATATGTAATTTGTAAAAATTTACTCTTTATTATAACTTACATCGATGATTGATCGATGTATGTTGTAAAAAAAACTAAATTTCCAACACAAAAAGCTCCTCTGTTTTGTCATCAATTTACGTGACATTGGCGAAATAAATTGTGCCCAGTTGCCATAAATAAGAGCCATAAACCAATAATTGAATTGATTATTTTTTTGACAACAGGACATTTGATTATTAATATACTTACTGACTTCCTACTCTAAATATTTTTCTAGATGCGTGTCAATTTTAGTACCATTAGTTTTAAAGCGCCTACAAATTTAAATCTGAGTGTGAGTTGTTATGACAATGTGTCAGACAGATTTTTTTTTAAATGAAAACATTAAAAATATGGGACGACGTTTCTCACGACGTTACCTAAGATTACTGTATGCTATTTTTGAGATATTAAAACTTTGAGGTTATTAAAATAAATTTGAGTTTTAAAAGTACCTAAGTCTTTGTTTGCCTCCTTCTTCGCAACATTTTATCGTCATCTCATGTTAATTTATAATTAACCATCACCCCCTATTTCTTTCGTGCTGCAACCCATAATAATAAAATCAAGACTATTCATTAAAATTGTACAACTTTGTTTACCTTTATGATTTATAGCGATAATTGTTTGTATTGAAAGAAATAAACGAACATTATTTTTAATACGTACAATTATCATATAGCAGGATAGTATTCAGATGAACTAAAAAGATATCAGTGACTATTTGATTTGAACGATTTATACCAGAGCTAGATGTAACTCAAAATGTTTGTACATTTTTGTCCTTGAAGTCCACAAAGTACTACAAAACTTTGTGAAGTTACACCGTGTCCCCGGCCACACTACATGATGATTCAAATGAATCTATATCTGACTCAGGCATTAGAGAAACTTAAATATACTTACTTATTGAATTACAGTTTTTTTTTCTATATTCAACTTAAATATAGAAATTAAATTACTACAATCTTAAGAGTTCTGAATATGCGTAAAATGTCCTACCAAAATCAATATTGCTCCTCTTGTGAGTCTCTGAACGGAGTGACTCTCTGAATAAAAACAACCGTGACGTCATTATATTTATGACGTAATAAAAATATTACACTAATTGTTTCCCGCGACTTCATCCGCGTAAAATTAAGGTTGCCCTTGAGAACACTTAAATTTCCTTAATAATGGCCTTAGCGAAAAATCCTAATATATAGCGGAGGTCTTCTAATTATGAACTACCTCCTAGCCAGATTTCATCTTTTCGACCCTTCGTGATAGGCTATAGCCTACGACATATACAGATAGATACGACCGTTCGCTTAAATATTCATCTAAGCGACACTTCGTTAGAAAATATGTCCTAATATGTGTCAATATTACTTGTTTATTACGTCTGTCATCTCCTACAGGAGGTAAGCTATCATTCTGGGAATTTGGATCTTAGAGACGGCTACATGAAACAAGGATCTGGTGTTTAATCTAAACCACGTCCTGAGATTTTTGAGCCATGAGCTTCGTTTTCTTCCTGGGAGTCTCCTCCCATGTATCTTCCCCTGCATTGCAAGCTGGAGCAGTTGGTACTTGTTGCTATGCATTATATTGCTGCGCTTTGTAATTAGGACAATCACATCAATATTATATATATATATATGCACAATTCCTCGCACAATTCCTCTGTGGAATCAATTACATATAAAGGAGCATACTCATTTCTCAAACGCCGGCAACGCATCTGCGATACCCCTGGTGTTGCAGGCGTCGGTAGTCACTTAGGTTGTACGGTGCTTTACGCGTACACCATCTTAATGATGGTGTAAGGGGGTGCTAGATTGATATATTTAATACTTATTTATTGTCGTTCCTTAGTTATTTTATTCATTTACTTATGAACTATCTAAAAAGTTAAATACAATTTAGATTCATGAAAAAAAGCTTGGGATCTTTAACATATAGATACCTTCACTTACAGATAGTCATTATGCACTGATTATTAATACGTACATACATTGATAACATAAAATTGAAAAATAAAGTAATTTTATAATTAGCAAGTGGAAGAAAAATTTATACATTAAATACTAGGGTGAGAAAAAAAAACTTCAAACAATAAGAGGGACACATCTAAAGCTGGTGCATCTTAATTAATTGGAACCTAAATGTTTTTAACTTAGTCCCTAGTATATTGATGCTTTGGTCTTTCGCATATAAATATTTATATAATCTACATGATCTTGGTAGTAGGGAGTGATTTATTTATTTATTTTTATATTACATCAAATCAGTACGGTGTGAACCAGTTACACTGACAGATAAGTGATATCCGAGATTGGTCCCGAAAAGTTTGATCGAATAAGGAAACAGGGTACCGCGGCAAACGAGAAGGTACCTTGAAGTATATTTGGCTAAAAAAAGTCTGTGTATTTGGCATCCCCTTCGTGACCAGAATCCACTGAGTCAGATGTATAAGTAAAAAGTTGGCTAAGTTAGTGCTTCTTCATCTGGCGTTCATGAATCCATGTTGGGCTATTGATATCGTGAGATATACATGCGTTGACAAAATTGGATACAGTAAAGGTTCCAAGACTTTCGATAAAGTTGATAATATCGAAATGGGCCTGCAGTTGTTTATAATATTGCGACCACCTTTTTTGTAGAGCGGCACTGTTCGGGTTTCTACCGAAACTAAGATAAAAATAAAACTAAGATATATTAAAATCTAATTTACTATAATTAAATTGTTAAAAAAAATTAGAATCCAAAAATACGTTTTCAATTAAGAAATACTCATAACTAAAAGAATACTTCTACTGAGTTTAATTGTAGGTTTTTCTCAGATCAGGTTGAGCGTAAATCTCATAAACTAAGCTTTTTGTAAAAGTAAAAATTAACGATAAATAAAAAACATAAAAAGCCATAAGTGATAGACAGACAGATTGACAACGAAGTGAACTTATAATGGTTCCTTTTCCTCTAGAGGTACGGAACCTTTAAAAAGTCTCACAATATAAGACCAATATTCAGAAATCCAAAGAGAAAATCTTCCCTCAATACGTGCCGTTTTAAGCAGTACTAAAGATGGTATACCATTAAAATCCCAGTGCAACCTGCTAAAAGACCTTGACTTGTCAAGAACTATCATAAGTTCTTTATTAGAAAGAACATCTAAAGCCTCACTAGTAGGATCATACCATATTTCTCTAAATATGGTATGATCCTACTAGTTAAACACACAGTTATGGTATGATCCTACTAGTTAGGAACACTAGCAACAAAGGTGTTAGTGGAAATTTTAAAGAGTACTCTTAAATCTAAGTCTGGATCACAAGTCTCAGGCACTGATATGGGTCCTTCCTCTCCCACGCGATGAACCCGGCACCTGCTCGGTGCTTTCATAGGATTCTTATAATTTATCTGTATTGGGTCCTTGATCAACCTTCCAACTTCAAGGAGACGAAAACAAACCAGTTAGAATCTTCGTAGATAACGTAACTTCGGTAATAATTTACACAACATGATAAATCCCTTGTTGACTTACCCATAATCCGTGTGGTCGTACAGCTATTAGAATGTTTCATGAACGTACTAATTACGCTTAGATTACGCCTCGAGATGCCACTTAGCGCTGCGGTAAACAGAGGTGAGAATAGACGGCATGGCGATGCTATAATTAAATTTCCGTATAACTCAACTTAGCTTTTTTCTCCGCTCTAACATGTCATGAGGCCTTGAAAAATGAATTTAAATTTTACATATTTTAAGTGTTAGTACAAGATGTTAGTGTACGGGTGTTTATATCAGCGTGATTGTGTGTGTGGTTTTCAATTTGAAATAATAGGTATATATGTGTATGTATGTATATATATTTTGAAATGACATCATCTACTAGGACTTCTTTTCACGTGTTCGCATATATGCCTTCAGAAACTTTTAATTATCGCTGAACCACAATTTTTCACGGTCCAAGTTAGCTTTGCGGAGCGTTAATGACTAAAGATAATTAACCTAGAACTGCGGGAAGAACAACGGTTAAATTTTAACGTATTATATAATTTAACGAAAATTCATTTTGCATAAAGTATGCTTTACGATATACATTGATGTTATTATATCATTCATGTATTACTGGTTATCAATAATCAAACCGCATCTGATGGTTAAAGGGACTATCGTTGTCAGGCACCGGACGGTTGGAATTGGCTTTGATCATTCAGGAGCACTAACTGATCCCGCATGTTGTCTATTTACATGAAAATGGCCTTGCATCCCACGTCTAGGGAGCTCTTTTCTGAGAAGTACTTCAATATATTTACTTATTTTATTTAATAGTAGTAATCATACAGCGTTTATACAAATTTATACAAAATAAATAATCAATAAAGGTGGTTACACTAACTGAACATAAATAAATAGCCAAGAGCGTGTCAAGACACGGTTATATGGAAGGGTTGGCGATAAAGATATAAACTTTAAATTAAATAACTTCAATAGTATACCAAGAACCATGGAACGCAGCATTTTAGAAGTTAAAAGAACTGACCGAGTTTGCAACACCACCCTGCGTTCCATGACTGGAGTGATGGATGTGGAGAAGAAGTCAGCAAAGCTGAAGTGGGAATGGGCTGGGCACGTGGCAAGGATGGACCCGCAAAGGTGGGCCAATGTCGTAGCTCAAAGTGTTTGTACATTTTTGTCCTTGAAGACTACAAAGTACTACAAAACTTTGCGCAGCTACACAAACTCCACGGCCATATTACATGATCATTCAAATGATCATTCAAATGAAGCTATGTCTGGCTCCGACATTAGCCTAACTCATGTCTAATGACGTCCGTTATCTGCCAGTGAAAGTCCTGTCGCATTCGGAGATTTGATATACCTCTAATAAACAGAACGACGAAAAGAAATGCTTTCTTTTACAAAGACATTCAATAAGTATAATAATTTTATTTTGACACTAGTTGTGCCCGCGATTTCGTCCGCGTAAAATTAGGTAAAAAAAATAGATTCCATTATAGCGTGATGATATATAGCTTATAGCTCCATAAAAGGAGCTATCTAACACTGAAAGAATTTTTCGAATCGGACTAGTATTTCCTGCGATTAGCTCGTTCAAGCAAACAAACAAACAAACTCTTCAGCTTTATATATTAGTATAGAGTATAGATAAGAAACAGACATGTTTCTCATTTGTTTATAGAGATGTTACGACTTTAAGCATTCCGAAAATAGGATATTCGACATAGAAGCTAAGCTTACAAGGGTTCCTGACGCCCTGATCGGAGAAGAACCAACAATAACAAAACATTATTTACCAAAATCGACACCATATTTATGATGGGGCCCGCACTGCTGATACACATCGACCCAACTGGAAATCTTGAGTGCTCTAATCGACACCATAACTGTATACGTATTTATTTTATTAAAACTGAAACTTCAATTGAGTGTCCGAACGTTGCGCGATTTACTGCCGAACTTGTTTGTTTGTTTTACGACTTGTTCGCTTTTACGTCTTTATGGTCTAGTCAACAAATAAGTGCTTTTTAGGAACAAATATGGTTGAGTTGTCAATGGATTAGGAATCACATGTAGGTATACATAGGACTATAGGACGGACGTCTGTTTCTCATATATTTATAGTAAAATGAGTACTAAAGGAGAAATAAATAATTGTATTTAGGCGCCATTTTTATAATATGGCGGTTCCTTGTAGGACTACTCAACCCTAAGAGTACTTTAAACAGCGAAAACCTATGGTTAGATTGCTTAGTATTTTTACGAGTTACTTAACATCGGTTATTGCACTATCCACGTAGTACCGCAAATCATCGCATCACGTCGACAGGCATTGAACCGGCGACCTTTTGGCGCCCCGCCTCGACATCGAATCAATTAGGCACCGCATGATCTGCTCGGCCCACTCGCATAAATTCTTAAAATATGCTTTTATTACCCTTGCTATAAATGTTGGTGCATTAAAAAAAAATCTAATACAAAACTTATTCAAACACAATTGCTAGCCGATGCCCACGACTTTGTCCTTGACAAACATTTTATATACACCTAATTTGTTAACCTCATATTCAAAAACAAAACGATGGAAAAAAGTGCTCAAATAATACACTTTTAATTCAAGCGCAAAATTGTTTAACGAATGTATTTTACCAGTGCATGTTTGTCAGGATGTTGATAAATCTTGCTGACAACCAATCTGCAATCGACATAAAACCAGTATTCTTTTATGCACACAGGCAAAACCTAACCTTAACGCATAATTTAGAAATATTGATGATTAACGTTAGCAGGTATGATTCCTTGATACGTCTCCTAAACTAACCCTATCCTGGACTATCGTCATGTCACTCCTAACACAAGCATTAAAAAAAAATGACACAATAGAAAAAGCACAAGTTATTAAAATGTCAAATTTGATTATTAGTTTACAGGCTTATAAACATAAGTCCTCGCCAGACTCGTATTTAATAATAATAAATAATAATAATAAAATCTTTATTTTTCAAAAAAATGTTTACACACTATTAATTTAACTTTAACATAAAACGTAAAAGAAGTTTCACACAAAAGATAAAAGCACAGCACTACACTGACTTTCCGATGTGCCTCAACGCACGTTTCGCTTCGACACCGAAGCATCATCAGGAGAGAGGAGATATATCTCCTGATTTTTTTTCTGAATCGGTAATCTCCGATCCATGTTACCTTATTCAATTTGATTAGTAATGATCTCTACTATCACCGCTTAAAGGAATTGCATCGTATTACCAATAACCCATATATATAGACTCTATATACAAAAAAAAATTGGATTTGGATTATTAATACTAATTATGAAATTACAAACGTATTTTTATAATAATTTTTAAAAACAATCATACTGCATAGTGATGTCCCTTGAATGAACCATTGTGCCCTCACGAGTGTTTTTTTTACCGCGCGTTCAAATAGAACATACGAAATCCCAAATTTTTATTCACACGGCAGCGCTTTTATAACGCGACGATTTTATATCGAGCAATTTTCTGTTTTCGACGCTATATAGATACATGTACGGTATATTTTCGTATCGACAACGCTGAAAAATCGCCGACGCCGAGATTTAACGCAACGCTTTTTTAACTCTCGTGCGAATGAGGGCTAAAACTATCTTCAAAAAATGGCTTAAATTTTATAGCTGCATTGATCTCAAAACTTTATTGGAATTAAATTTTTGATAATAGCAATTTTTTATTATTGAATGTATACATAAGTTAACAAAAACATTAAACGGAATATTTTCATGCATAAAACAGACAGGGATCGTAAAAAATATAATCTCTTATGAATCGTTTTCTATAGAATGAGAAAAAAATTCATCGACGTTTTATGGCTGTCTATATCTCTGTCTGCTATCTGTCTTACTACATCATAACATAGTGGGGTGTTGGGGTATGAATTTCGGTGTGGGTGATAAATTGGACCTTGAGAATGAACATGGCTATTTTTTGTTGTGTAAAAAGGGTGTAATAGGTCGAAGAAAATAATGCGAACGTAATTGATCACTAACACTCACCTTCACTGCCAGTGTTCCCTCCCCTGCCTAGCCAAATCTGGTATGATCATACTAGTGCGGTTTTAGATGTCCTTTCTAGTTGTAGAACTTATGACAGTTCTTGACAAGCCAAGGTTTACAGGGATTTTGCTGGTATACTCCTTGCTCCTACCTCTACCGCGTATAAGCTGGTTTTATAACCGTTTTTGGTGAGTTCATTGGATGTTTACTGGAAAATAACTAAAATTTCCACTACCACTACTTTCTATAATAAAAGACAAGCATAATTTTGGGTTTAATTAATTTAATTCAAGTAATATCAGTAAGTATTATTAGAATTAAAATTGAAAAAAGTTATGAAATCCCATTTACTAGATGCATCAATAGTTCAAATGTGAGAAGGGTGGACAGAAATATTTAATGTGCTCGTTTAAACCCAATTTAGCTGGCTTTAAGCTTGTCTTTCTTGTGTAGAAAATACTGGTAGTAGAGGAAATTTAATTTTTGAAAATTTTAAGAATTTCCAGTATTTTCCAGTAAATCTAATATATAAAATTCTCGTGTCACAGTGATTGTTGCCAAATAAATACCAGTGGTGCAAATTGAGTTTTTGAAAATTTCAAGAAGTTTCGCTATTTTTCTATAACCAATTTACCAGAAATAACGAAAGTTTTTTAAATTTTATAGGATATTTACTGCAAATATCCTATAACATCGGAAGACGATCCAATATATAAAAAAAATCGTTGCTTGGTAACATTAAAAGCTAAATTAAAAAAAATCACTAACGGACATTACAAAATTATTTGACTATGTTTTAAGAACATTGTGTGGCCGCCAAATTGTGATGCATTAAAGAAGACGAATAGTAACAGGACGCAGTTCTACAACACATTATTATATGTTTATTATTTTGTATTTATTATTATTTGGCGTACGTAATGTGTTAAACATTGTATCAAGGCAACTATGGTTCCTTCCTCTGCAACGCGATGGACCCGGCACCCGCACGGTGAATCCACGGAATGCTAAGAAATTCGTCTCTCTTTGACCAAATTTCCTTAAAATTAGACGATGTGTGGCCCTACGCTGTGTGGTTAATTTACTGTTCGAAAAAGTTAGTCCGTAAATGCATTTCCCAGCGTAAAAAAGCTGGTCAGTTATAAAAAAACATTTAATGACGGCTGTCAGTCGAAATTAAACGCGATATCAATAATAAATAAAATTTTATTATGATTTATGTTTGGCTATACTTATGAAACAAATTAGTGATTCGAATGAGTGAAATAGGTGCCTCGGTATTTTTGCCTGTTTAAGACGGGCCAGGAATTAAAGAAGGGTAAACGGATCATCATCATGCGTCCAAGCAAGTATGTCCATGCGTTCCGTAGATAACGAAACAAGTTTCTTTTAATCTCACGTAGTAGTTAATTGATATTCACATTTAATGTTAATGTTTTTCGTAATATATGATCATCAAATATAAGGTTCTCGAGTGGTGGTATGTGTCTCACCAGTCACCCTGTATAGCGGCGATGTCTAAAACGAGCTATAATTGAATTGTCAATGAATATATTATATAAGCAATATTTATTCAGGTGATTAGCATTTAACTTAATACTGCAAATAAATTGAGGTAAACAAATTTAGAGGTTAAGCAAATATTTGTAATAGGATTTTTGTCAATTTAAAGAAGTATTTGCAACCGAATGATGACGTCATCGGTTAGTTAGATGTAATAGTGCTTATTAGGCGTTAAATAAGACATTTGTACATAATATACTTCGGCTGGCCCGTTGGCGTAGTGGGCAGTAACCGTGCTTTCTGCTCCGGGAGTCGTGGGGTCGATTTCCACCTCGAGTCTGGGTGTATTATCCATATGTATGTAATTATATATTTCTAAAAACAAATATTTGTGTATAACAGGCGGGCCGGGGACTTGTGACCCAGGTGTAGGATTAAGAGAGCTCTTTCTAGTGGCGACTAATACTCACCTTCACTGCCTGTTCCCTTCCCTGGCTAGACAAATCTGGTATGATCCTACCAGAGCAGTTTTAAATGTCCTTTCTAGTAAAGAACTTATGATAGTTCTTGACATACCAAATAAAAATCATAAAGTATAGTACAATTTTTTTATGTAACATTTTATATGTTGTTAAAAAGACTGTAGAAATTTCAAATATTGTTTAAAATGTTGAGAATAGTAAAACCAAAGTAATAAAGAAATGTAGTGTCGTTCGATACATTTGGAAATCAGATAAAATGTTGTTAGAGTAGCTTCCAGTTGCGCGTGCGCAATGTAGGATATGTCATATGCGCAAGTTATAACATAAAAGTCAGCGCATCTTTAAAATCGTAATCATTCTTAAACAAACATTCGTGATAAATCGTCACTGACGTGAGTCACTGACAGGATAATTAGTTTGTGTTTGTGACATTTTTCTACTCGCATAGTTTTTTTAATTTCTTTTTTTGGTTAAATTATTGTGGATACATTATTTACAAGTTATTTTGTAGTTGGTAATTTTTTTTAGTCCAAATAGGATTGAATCTGCAACAATATCATAAAAACATAAATAATGTGAACTTATTTAAAAAGAAGCTAAAGTGAAAATTTCTACTTTATTGACAAATATCTAAAAGAGAAACACTAGCACATAATATGTTATTTTTATATAATATTATATATAATTAATAACAATATGTTATACATAATGTAATAAATAAAAAAATAATAAACCAATGAATTTTGACTTTGTATTTATTACTACAATAAATATTATAATACAACTAACAGACCTGATAGACGTTTCGACTACAGAGCCATCTGTTGGGTTGATTTGTGAATGTTAACCATCCAGGGTGCCTACCAAACGCATATACAGTAGAAATAACTTCTTATTTGTTTAATATTCTAATAGCCTTTTTTAATGGACTTACTCCTGATATTCTTATATTTAAATAGAAGCGCTTATAAATATAATATGTTTAAAAATATAAAAGCGTTAATAAATATAACAAAACGACATTTTGCTCTCGAAAGCTAAAGGTATAGGTCTGTTTATAGGTACATTTTTGTACTAAACCGTAAATTTGACCACTTTTGTCACCAAAATATTTAAAACAATGTATATATATGACGATCACAAGCTCTTGTTATGCTAGAACCAGATATAGCTTCATTTGAATGATCGTATCAATGCTAAACTTTGTGTAGCAGCGCAAAGTTTTGTAGTACTGTGTAGTCATCAAGGACAAAAATGTAAAAACACTTTGAGCTATGTCTAGCTCCGGCATAAGAAAGTCTATGTGAATAAAATTATTTTGACTTTGACTTTATTGTATTACAAGCCGGTCACGTACTATTCTATTCACCCCTACTAAAATATGGCTAATGTATTGGCCACTGCCAATAATGGGGGGCTAATAAAAAGAATTATAGCGGAAATCATAACCCGTCCCTTCAGTATCCTAATATTGTTTTTTTTCATTGTTAGCATTTTTGTAGTTAGGAAAACAAGGAGGCCATAACTCTTGCCGCTTCATCTGATATCGCCATAATGGCTGTAATGGTTCCTGGTCAGCGGCCCGCATGCAAATAAATCTGCGGACCGATGCAATGATGTGTAGAGAATGGGGTCTGCCGGTGCTATCACGGTCGCCAGTTGCCCCATACTTATTCACCTGCATTCAATTTAAGACAATCGCTAGCATTCATTCTTTGAATGTATTACTGGGCCTAGGATTTCCTCATAGATGGAGGTTGGGTACTGGAATACTTACAAGTTTCTATTTCTTATTTGCTAGTGATGAATTTACAACATTTGCGAACAATAAAGTTCTTTTAATGAATTTATACTCGGGCCCGCGCGTGCGCGTCATGGCGCAGGCCCCCGAGTCCCTCGCGCTCACCCCCAGGTTGCCAGCCACTGCTGCCCTTGCTTTTAAAACATTTCTAATCAATTTTGTACGTCTCCTTAAAAAAATATTTTAAACTCGTACGCGGCTCGCTACAACTACGATCACGATCTAACTGCTGACGTATATAAGAGTTAAAAAAACAATAAAATTACCTAAAGACAGATCCCGAATTTGAAACCTGAACTAAACGCGTAATATGCATATGCGTTTCCTACGTTACCATTAAATCGTCAGATTTTAAATTTGCCATGGAAGTAGTGGGCCATTTGCCGCAACAGGTTCGGCGAGGCGTTCTCGGCCATCCTGAGCGCGGGCCCGTCGCTGCTGCGGCGCGCGCTGGGCTGGCGCGAGCCGGGCGCGCCCGACGCGCTGGAGCGGGCCATGCTGGACCACCTGCAGGACGCCAGGTAAAGCCGAGCCCGGGTGCGGTCGCAGCGGGCAGTGGCACTTTAATTGACGCACCCGCCTCCCTGCAGTTCTCCGCCGCAGAGGAGCGCGGCGCTGTGCGCGTGGCTGCACGCGCTGTGGCGGCCCGCGCTGCCGCCGGCCGCGCGCCGCCTCCTGGACCGCGCCGTGCGCCTGACGCGCGACTGGCGCACCCTCGACGCGCACGCCGCGCTGCTGCTGCAGGTACGCCGTCCTGCCGCTGCGGAGTGCAATCGACCTCGTAGCGATTGCTTATGCCACTATATTCTATAAGGAGCGTCTTGAAATGAACGCATTGCGTTATAGCTTCAAAAATCATTTTAAACTCAATTAACCTTATTTTATGTACATTTGAAATTAAAGAGAAACTTATGCGAGACCTAAATTAATTTTGATTTTAAAGGAGTCAATCGACTAAAGAAACACAATCGCCTTTACATATTGGAAGTAAGGAGGATATTCGGAGTACCGGCGTGTTTTGGCCTATATTAGATCGACGCAGGGGTAAATTGAAAGCCTTTAGACTGTCAGTTGAATACGTTGCTGCTACATTATTGGAGATTTAAACCCATTAAGAATTTTATAAAAAAAAAACCGTATCGAGAAGTTTACTTACACCTATGTTTAAAAATCATAAATATGGTAATTAAATAAGTGTAAGTTTTAAGAATTTAACGATTTGGGCACCTGTAATTTTTGCAAATCCACTTTTTGTTTACATCGTGCGGTATGTCTTTATAATTCGGTTACATACATCGAAGATGTTACGCGGGAGTACCTTTTGAGCGTGTAATAATGTCCGGGGGGAGGGGGACCTGTTATTAGTTTACAGCATGCAAACTTTAAGTGAAATGCCAACTTCAAACATCTTTACGATATAATAAATGCGGATCGATCGACAAAATGACTACAGCTCTGGTGTTAGAACGTCCGCATGGACAACGAGACGAGTGATTTCTTACACATCACCAGCAGGAGAACGCAAAGGAGTACGTCTGTGACGCGGTGCAGCACGCGGCGGCGGCGCCGCTGCTGTGCGAGGCCGTGCTGCGCCAGCTGCACGCGGCCGAAGTGCGCTCCCAGCTGTGGGCGCGCCTGCTGGACGAGCTGGCCCGCCAGCGCGCCGCCGCGCAGCGCATACACGTGGACAACGCGCTCAGGGTGAGCTGTCCCTGCGGCTGCGGCGCTTTGTGCGACATAACGAAGCGCGCAAAGTCCACACTAGTATTAACGAACTTCAGGAAATCGGGTCGCCGTTGGTGGACGCGGAGCTGGCCATCCACCGCAGCGCCTTGGCCGCGCTGCAGGCGCCGCCGCAGCACCCCGCGCATCTGCTGCTGTGGCGGCTGCTGCTGCACACGTTCCTGCAGCGCGCGCCGTCCGCACCGTCCGCGCCGTGAGTTGTCCCTTCCGTTACCGCACAGACTCCCTCCGAACGTTCCGATGCGTCCGTCCCACATCTTGTGACGTCGGACAGCGGCGACGGTATCCGAAGGTTTACTCGACTCGGGTTTTTATTATTTTCATGAAGAAATTTTATAAGTCTTACAGAAGCTGTTGTAATGCTGATTTTTATTTCGAATAGAATAATTACAACTGTAACAAAGACCTGTGAAACATAGGCTGGGTAAATACAATTTAACGATGTTATTTTCTACAAATACTAATATTCTTCAACTTTTATTAATTCTTCAATAATTATTTTTTTGGTCGTCCACATATCTCAATCAATAATTAATTAAAGACTAGGCATAAACCATAAATAAAAACCATTAACGTCTTCGACGTCACGCAGGTAAAGTGTAAAAATAACCGGGGTCTAGGAATAATGTTTGGGCAACGATCCCTTTGCTGCTCTTCACGAGAAATCGACGTACGTTTTGATAACTAAGCGATGTAGCCACTAGTATACATTTAAACTCGTCTCAAACCGTTGCTTTTCTTAGTAATAAGAAAAGGTGAACGGGTGTAATAACAACAAAAGGGAAATGGAAAAATGAACATTACTGCTACTAGACGATTTGCTGACATTATTTAAACGGCGTCGCTCGGCAGGTCGGAGTCCTCCCCTCCGGTGGGTCCCCTCTTCTTCAGCGGCATGGTGAAGTCGCGCACGCTGACGGCGCTGAAGAAGCGGCTGCAAGAGTCCGCCGCCTACCACCGCGCGCAGGCCGACGCCCTCGGCACCAAAGACGTAGTCGTGGCCACCCCCAAAGCGGTTCCTAAAGAGAGAGACTCCACTCCTACCGAAGATGATACTCTGTTTTCCGATTTGACGATAAAGGATTTGGTGGGAGAGTCGGAGGCGGAGAGCGAGACGTCGGACGAAAAGTGCAGAACGGACGATACGAAGAGCACGAGCGAGTCGACTGCAGCGCAAAACCGGCGGCTTCTACTGAATTACCATAAGGACGCCGAAAGGTGAGTGACTGCGGGTGAGCCTCGCGCAGATCGGCCCGTATCAGGGATATTTCTTATTGCCGACTTCGATTTCCAAAGGTCGAAGCTTTCGACTGCGACTTTAGCTCCCACGAACTCGAATTAAACTTACGAGGAAGATAAAAATCTGAAAATGTACACTACTAACTTTAAACAGCAAAATATGTAACCATCCGGAACTCCGCCTCTGACTGTGGGTTACGATTGAGTCCCGTCCAGTAAAGTTATTCCACCACGTTTAACGCAGGAGGCAAAAATAAATAAACAAAAACGCTTCGTCGTCGCAACTATATGACGCTGGACTCATAGGGCGCATGCGCAGGTTGCTGCGCGAGTACCTGTCGTGGCTGGAGCGGGCCGACGGCGCGTGCGCAGCGCCGCAGCGCGCGGACGTGGCGCTGTTCGTGTCCGAGCAGGTGAGCCGCTGCTGCGCGCCAAACGTGCCGAGCTTGACGTATATCTGTAGATTAAGGCTTCTTTAGGGCGAAATGAGACCAAAGTTGTATTCTCTGAAATTTTTAAAGGTGTGCTATAATTTGCACTAACATAAATATAAATGACTATCAATAAAGAAAATCTTCACTCACCTGAAATTTTTAAACAAGCAACATTTTAAGCCTTATTTCAGCACTAGATATCCCTTTTTAACCGACTTCAAAAAAAGGAGGAGGTTATCAAGTCGATCCGTATGTTTTTTGAGCATTATTATTACTTGACGATAGTTAATATAAACTGGTTACATTCCCTTTAAAATTCAAAATGTCTTTAAACTTCCAGTGGTGACATCTAAAAGAGTTCTTTTAGATTATAAGTTATATAACGTCGCGTGCGACGTGGGAAATTCAAAATTAAGAAAAACAGCAAATTCAAACCAGGCATGAGTGTGGTGGTATTTTTTACATATATTTATTTAATTTTGCATAAATGTTCGGGCAGAATGATGTTTTCTTTATATAGTATGTTAAAAAAGACGATGCGTTTATCAAATATTTGTTTTTTTTTTGTAAATTTTGCAGGCTCTAGAAGCAGCGTGGTGCTTTTCGCTTGAGGATAGCGCGGGAACACCGCCCTCCCCCGCCCCCTCGGCCCACGTCCCGCCTCCCGCGCCTCTTGCCCCTCCCCCACACCTGACGTACTGCGAACGAGCCGTAGAAGCCATTTTAAGTGTTAAGCCTCAATCCACAAGCAGGTTTGTCGCTTTTTTCTGTTTACAAAACGTACTGAAACAGATATCCTACGATATAATAGCCACTTGCATAAAAGTCTCGTATATGATTGATGACGTTTAATATTTTCAATGATTTTAGTTTACTAAGTTCATTAGATTACTACAAATGTTATCATTTGGTACATGAGATCGTATCATAATGCTACAGGTATAAGTCTCCCCGTTTACCGGACGTGGTAGAAGATAACTATTCCACGGACGTCCTCCTGCAGATGGAAATACTTCAGAAGAATCTCAAAGAATTGGAACTATTTGCCCGGTAAGAGCATCGTCGAAATAGTCTTATTTATTGATGTCCGTAGACTCCTCAGTCTTATGGCTGGCATCCGCGTACGGTAGGCCGAACAGACTATTGTGACGGTATGTCTGTGCAGTCCGACGGCACGCCGATAGCGTGTATGGGGACGTACGATGTGCCGTAGAAAATTGATAGAGAATTAACATTCGATTTTGGGCCGGACGCCTGCCCAGGTACACCTCTCCGGATACCGCGCATTACAGAGTGTAAGTTTACTCGTTCTATCGGAGTTATTTGCCCGCAGCGAGTGGGAGGCGGAGGCGCGTCGCGCGCGCGCGCTGGACGAGCGCGTGTGGGCGCTGGTGGGCGCGCTGCGCGTGCGCCGGCCGCTGCCGCCCGAGGTTTCTTTAAATTATTTATTATTTTTTATTGGTTTAAAAATATTTTTAAAAAATTTAAAGTTATAGTTTTTATAAAATTATATCTCAACGATTGTTATATTTTATCCAAGAAGTCTGTAATAGTTTTAGTTAAAGCTTTCATTACTTTGCATAAATATGATTTAAAAAAACAAAAAAGGTTGTTTTAGTGCGCAGGAACGTCTACTATTGAGACAACAGCAAGTATGTTTGCACGGAAGTAAAGTTCGTCGTTTTAAGTGATTTTTTTAAGCTCAATTTTCGGGTGATATCGTGAAACGCAAAACAATTTGTATGAACTACGAATTTACGCAACATGGCTAATGACCATTTTCGGGAAAAATGTTGGCAGTCTTATATGTACTTTGAACACGTACCATACTGTTCCTTATTTATTATTGCAGCACTGTAAATTTAAATGAAGTCTTCGCTTATATGAACCGATTGCGCAAAATGTTTATTCCTCTGGAAATTGCCTGTAGATGACCCATGTAGCATTGAATTGGTACATACGGTTTAAAGGTTATCTAAATTAAAAAATGCGAATAAATGTCGCCTATATTAATTGGTATAGTTCTTTTATTAAAATATCTTCGAAATTTTACGTGTTCCAAAATTATTACTCAATAAATTTAATTCACTTTATCAATTGAAACACGATATTATTACTACACGTCTAGTGTAAAGTTCGTTGATCACCGATTGAGGTCATTTTTTTTAATAACTAGCACATTACAGTACAATGAAAACTAAATAAAGATAATAGTCGAAATATAGAGATGTTTTTAAGAAAAAATTAGTAGTTAAGATCGTGCCAAGACACGCTTATATAAATGGGTTATGTATCTATTACGCGATAAAGAAATTCAACAGCTGTCCTGTCAACATGAAAATTTGAAGTCTCTACATCTAATGGAAATCAGAGCCTCAACAGCTCAACGGTATAAGATATGGACTGAAATCCACAAGGTACCCGGCTCAAATCCCACCGCCGTAGCTTATGTTAAATATGCATTATAAATACATTAAATTATCAAAATAAAGCCAACACACGCACATTAATGCCAAACGACTTACACACACATGTATACATTGAATATAAGATGGTGTCTTAGCAAAGTCGACTGTATTTATTAAAATATTCATTATTGTACACAAGAGCAGGTACAACTAAATAAACACGATCAGGTTGCATCACTTTAAATATATTATTAGATTAAGAAAGCAGCCTTAAGTGATGAGTATAGAAGTCATATTTGTACGATATTATTTCGTCTACAACACGACCTATAACAGCATTACTAAATCCATATTATTAGATCAGTAATGCTACCTTAAGTGCAGGATATAGAAGTCATATTTGCCTGATCTTATTTATACTTTGATACAGCCTACAACTGAGTAAACACGAACAGTTTGCATTTCACGTAAAACCAGGTCACGGGCCATAACAACACGGGTTTTCCATCACCGATCTCTCTCAACGCTCGCGTTTCATTTTTACCTCAATATTTTATAAGCGTTTATTTAATAGATTTAGGAACGAACGCAGACAGAACGGTTGTGTTATGTATCTGGAAAATTTCACCTTTTAATGGTCGTTAAGATTGATTTTTTTTTAATTTACAAGGTGCAAAGGAGCAGGCAGCAGGCAACTAAGCACCTACTGATGGCCATGCCTTCTAAAGCAAATGCATTGCCGGCCTCAAATGACGAGTTTAGGTCACCGGGAAGTCTCAGAAACCGAACGAAACGCGACAACAATACCATCACTTGACGTGACAGCATTGCCGCCACTTCATGCCGATCTTAGTCTCGATCTTAGATCTGTTTTAGTCTAGCAAAACTCCTAATCAAAAGAACATAGTATATCTTTCATACTTAAATAAAATTACCTTACTTAAAGCATAGATGGTTAAAAGCTTTTTATACACATATATATAGAAGCACATATAACATCTCAATGGCTATTTAAATTATAGTTAGAAAACTTCTCGATAGCTTACTTAATGCTCGTTTTTTTATTTTTTAGAGGCATGTGTTCAACTTTTCAGACACGTATGGAGAGATTTACTAGTTGCAAAGATTAAGTTGCAAATTCCTCACATTTGATTTATTAGTTGCAAATTCCTCAAAATTGTTGGCATATTGCTGTAACTTATTACTGAACTTATCAAAGAATGAGAAACTAAACTACTCGTCTCGTCATGGATTTCCGCAAAGTAACGCCTGATTCTATCAATTACTTATCAAAGAAGTAAAATTTCGATGGCTGAATTACTAGTTAATTATGTAATTCTTTTTTTCTAAATGCCTGTATTCAACTTCTCAGACACGAATGGAGAGATTTATTAGTTGCAAATTTCTCAGATTTGTAGGCGTATTGCTATTACTTATTACTCAAATTGTCAAGGAATATTTGAATTATAGAGAAAAACATCTTGATAGCTTAGTTAATGTATGTTTTCTTTATTTTTTAAAGGAGTGTCTACAACTTTTCAGACATGTATGAAGACATTTATTAGTTGCAAAAATTAACTTGATGATTCTTCAGACTTGATGGGTATTGCCGATTTATAAATAAGATTCCCGAATAATAGTAAGATTTCCACAGAGATATTTACATATATTTATTTACAGTACATTAACGAAGTCTCGATTATCGGTATAGTGTATACTTTTAGTGTATTTTTATTTTATAAATATTTAGAAAAACCGATGAGATGGTCGATATTGCATTTGATAGCTCGGTTAAATAGTTTTTGCCCTGGTTGATAGATGGATGAACTATTGTAATACTGGCTTAGAAATATCAGACCTTGTCCGTGTTTTGGAAGTCACTTAAAACAGTGGGTCTCTATTAAGGTCATTGAGTGACATTAGTCGTGTGATTGTAGAGAATGTTGTGATTCCGGAGATGATTTTGTCTCTCCAATAATATTGGGCTCGTCAAAAAGATCTTGAATTTCCGAGTTCCCTGGGACTCGGAGGCTACCATATTCCCTCTTTAGAGGACCCAAGATTTTGCGCAAAATCTTTCTTTCGTTCAATTAAAGGTTATGTTCGTTCATTTAATTGTGATAACGAATTGTAATGTAAAATATTATTTTGTTAGATTAATTTATTTGAGAATTTAAATTATAATAGCCTTAGAGGGATATTATTTTTTTTTTAAACTTGCTGTTTGTGTGGAAGTCTAAGTCCGCTAAATTTAAATTAGTGGAGGCATTTTTTCTATAAAGTTTTTTTTATCCTTTGTCATTCTGATACATCTTATGTCTCATGATATTTGGAAACTAATTTTTAATTGGATTTAATTACTTACCTCTATTATCAATGTAATTAACTCGATTATGAAAAATACAATAATACTGTAATTAATTTGTAATTATGTAATATCTTGAGAAAATTCTTGATTGTAATATTTATTTCGAACATGATAGAATAATCATATTAAATACAAGCTGTACCCTGCGAATTCACCTGTGTGACTTCAATAATTCTGATATATTTTCAAGGTTTTTACTATCTTGTGCGATTAACTCAAATTATTTGACTAAAATAAAGGTAGCCATGTTATTCCTTGTACAATCAGCTATCTGCCAGTTAAGGTCCCGTTGGGACCGACCTAGCGCTACAGTTACTTAAATTAATTCGGAACAAACAAACAGACAGACAAATAGACAGACAGACCGACAAACAGCCAGACAGACAGACCGTCAGAGAGACAGATAAAATATTTAAATTTGCGTTTTTGTTATAGGTATCGGATACACAGTGATATTCAATTTGTAATAGAATTTCATTTTGACGTTACAGACAGACCCAGGCTAAGTTCGAAAACGAAGTTCTCCTGTCTGTAGGAGCGGCTCTGGATGAAGGCTTAAGAAGGCTTTGAAACGGAGCGTTGTAACCGCATTATGCTCATAGCATGAGACATGACATATTATGTTTAATACCACCTGACGCCAGAAATACCTGTCTTATACTAAATTGTTATCATAGTTTCTAACGAAGTTTTTAGGAAAGAAGTTTCTAAAATACTTTTTCTATCGACTGTTTATATCGACTAATAGGGCGAGTTTTATTTAAGTTATTGGGTTTTGGCGATCGCGAATTGAAAAAAAAATATTAGGGACAGTATCTGTTGTATACGAAATTTAACATTAAACAGCCCACAAATTATAAGTAAAAACATTAACAAATGAAACAAAACTCCTTTTTTAATTTCACATACTAATGTCTCTCTTTACATATGAAGTTTGAAATTAATGGCTTAATTCTGCCAGACCATTTAATCTCTGCCAGTTCCCATGACGTCCTTTATAAATTTCTTTTTTTCCACTCTTTGTTTTTTATGAACAGTGTGACAGAGACACTGACTAAGAATATAATTCTAACGATAAATAAACCAAAGTTTAGAATATTTTTGTACTTTTCACTGGCACATACAGACGGCATTAATAAAAGTAGACGTTCCTTTTTTCTTCAAAAACATGAAACCTTTGAAAAAATTTACAACTCAGCAAAAATGCATTATTTAAAGTTAAACTTTTTCAAAGTAAATTACATAAAAACGTAAATATCTTTATTGTGTCTAACAGAACATAAGGTTCCATTAACATTGACTTTATCAAGCTGGAACTTAGGGCTATTTTTATGCAATTAATCATCGCATTCAGATCTTAGGAGGAGGATCAAGGAAGTAACAGCCTAATCAGTGGCCGGCATTTGAGTTGGTCGCTGGGTTAAGCAGCTTTTGCTGCAACTGGGTGATAGATGGGTGACCCATTCTAGCACTGGTTTATATTTGATATCCGACCTTCTCCGTGTTTCGGAAGGCACGTGACTCGCAAACACTCGGGACCTTTTTCTCACTCCGGACACCACCGCAGTCAGCCCACGTGGGTTCCAACGTGTCTGGACTACAGGCTTGCAGGTCAGTGTGTACTTCTCTTACCTCTTACAGCTGCCTTCTTATTCCCTTTCATCCTGGTAGCTGTATCTCCCGTTGAGTCTATCGGCAAGTGCTTTTAGGGGAGATTTAGGGCCAAGTAAAGCCAAATTTTTATATATAGTTTTAAATATATTGGTTGGGAAGTCCCCACAAAAAAACCCACCAACTTCATTTATAGTTGTAAAACACAAATATTATTAATGTGCTACGAAATGAGAAGCTCTCACTCTAGACAACTACATGAAACGGGTAGAATAGATTACCGTAAAATACTTTGCTCCTGACACGAGTTTTACATTCACCAAATGGTTTATTCATGAGGTTCTGATCTAGAGTGGTGGATGCGGGAAGCAGTAAACTTATTTAGTGTTGTAGTTTTTTTCAGCTTTTATAAGTTCACAATTTGATTGCCGACATGACACTTGAAGCGCGTCTTATAGTTGCCATAAAATATCGCACCTTCATAATTTCTCAATCCAAAATCTTATTAATTTGGACTTTTTTTCCTATAAGCTTTTTAGCTTGTGTTAGGAGTGTGTACGACACTAATATTATGTAGTTTACATTTTTACAATATATATCGTATTTCAGACTTATGACGAAATTCCAAAGATATCTCGAGCCGGCTTCACCTAAAGATTTAAGATCGAATTGCATTTGATACGATTCAAAAAACTGTTCAAATGTCAAAGCGATCCCGCATATATTAAAAAAGCCTAAACCGATATACCATATATATCACGTTAACACGTGTCGGCACTACATAAAACTAACCCCTAAAACAATGTTCCAGCTAAACATTATTACTAAATAATACACACAAGAGACTTCTTCTTCGTAGAAATACTGCCATTATACTTGGATATATTGTGTATCTCCTTTAGGTCGAGCCTGCATTATATCTGACTGGCTCGGTGACGCTCCAGGGGGTTGTGAGTTCGATTCCAGCCTGGAGTCTGGGTGTATTTGTATGTATTTATTTATATAGGAATCTTTTTCCTATAACACAGCCATACAGTTGTCTACCTTAGGAACAGACGACTGTGGGTCAAATAGTTCTATATAAATATATTATCTTATTATAACGTTAAGTAATTAAATAGAAAGGGGGTTAATAATTTCAATTAGATACTGTTATCACATCTTTGGGTAAGTTACTAATTAAGAGGCTCAGCGGTCATCGGTTAAGGGTGGATTGATGGTCCGACCCCCAAATCCTTTGGGCTACTGTCACACCCACTCCTGACATAAACTTTACATTTAATTGGAGAGAATAGACTGAATATTAAAGCATTTAGTATAATGGAGGGTGCATTGCTAGAGTTCTTAAAATAAACCTAAATGTTGATGAATTTTTATTCGGTAGCGAAATAACTTGGCGATATTTTTATTTTTTCATTGATTTCCAACATTCGGGCAAAGTTATTCGAACATTAACTTCGCTTTTTATAACTGAAAAAAAAAAGAAAACGATTTCACGAACGCATTTTTAAATAATAAAACAGACCGTCTTGAATATAACAAAGTTTGTAATCAACACGTATACGTTTGATGATTACCTTCGGGAATGCCAGACACGTGGACGAGATACCATAGAGCAAACTCTCAAAATAAACCACATGAATAGGGTTGCCATCCATCCGGGTTTCCCTGGATTTGTCCTAGTTAAGGGGGCGTCCGGGGATGGTCCTGGCGGGTTCTAATTTGTAATCCCAGTTTATAAATGTAAAGTCTTCGGGAGTCGCGGGTTGCAACTAGTTAAAAATATAATACAAAATGTCATTTAGTAACATCATTTGTAAGCAACACAAATTAATCTTGCAATGAGTAAAATTGAATTTTAGACCTATTAACCAGGGCCGGATTTAGAGGTCTGGAGGCCCTAGGCCAACAAAAAATTGCAGGCCCCTAATTAATTTCCGCGTGGACAAATCAATTTTTTTTTTATTGGAGTGTTTCAATAATTTATTGCGAGGCAAAGTAAATTTTATTAAAGAACGTATTATATGGGTCTAGTTAAGTATAAGAATTATACGAAATTAAATTATCGCGTTAAGGAATGAACAAATATGATTAAATTGTTTTAAAATATTTAACAATAATAATATGGTCATTCTTAATAGTAGAGCTAGGTAGGAGGACTCAGTAGCGGTAGTAGTAGTAGTAGTAGTAAGAGTTAGTATGGTAATATGTTTTTTTTTTAAATTCTTACTGTCGCGGACCCTCACTTGTTGAGGTACCAGGGCTGCAGCCTCAGTTGCCCTGATTTAAATCCGGCTCTGATATGAACTCTATTTCATAGTGTAACGAACACCAATTGAAATCAGTTTTTACACATAGAATACTTACACAAAGAATAAAAAGCAAGTCATAGAATAAAGAAATAAAAATGCTTTTAGAACAGAGAGGTGCTTTTGTAGAAATTCATATAATATGCTTTTAAAAGGTAAATAAAGGTAAAATACCGGATTAATGCTTTAAAAGTTGAAATTTTTCTTTCAGTGGCTAAGCTAACAAATCGAACAAAAGCATATTTGCATACTTACCGTTAGTTTTTAAAGATATATTACATTTTAAAGGATTTTAAATTCTGACTTATATATGCATAATTAAGTAAAATAGGATTGCCGAGTCGAGTGGGGAAAGAGGCGAAGAGTTATTTGTGCATAGTGACGTGTCACCACAATGTTATTACAATCGTGGCGACAACTCACTAGTGTGATCACAAGTGTAGCGACGCGTCACCACACTATTGTCACAATGGTGGCGAGGTATCAACAGGACCCATATAAAACAAAATTCATAAAAGTAATCATAAAAAGACTACAAAATCAAAATTAATATAAAAATTTAAAACAACAATTTTGTATTAAAATTAAAAAGTATTTAAATTAAAATGCTTATATTAAGAACAAATAAGCCTTCTAGTTTTAAACATCATTTCGTGTTTCGAATCTGGTGCAACATCAGCCAGTGTTTAAAAAACACATTGTCGGGAGATATCTGAGCGACGACACAAATAAGTTTGTTTGTAGAGTTGCGGACAGTTTCCCAAAAGCGCGCAACTCTGTTACGAATGACGGCGTAAAAATCAGACACCCACACTGGCAAACATACCCGACGCGCTGCAATACCTCGGCATTTTACGTAAAATACGGAAAGAGAGCATCGTTAAACTGAACTCTGAGAGTGTTAAAGGATTTTTTGGTATATTTTATCCAAAGCTGCGAGGCATAAAAACTCATGCAATAAGCTTTAAAAAAAGTTACTTTAACATCCTCAGAGCACTCGATGTCTAAATCGTCGCTCAGAGCCCCCGACAACATGTGTCCCAGATACCTGAACTTCTCTACAACCTGAACTGGTGCTCCATCTATAAAAACTGGCGGAAACCTCTTTGGACCTCTATTTGCTCGAAATATCAGCAATTTTGTTTTACACACGTTATACTTCAATCCATGCCGTGTAGCGTATCTTTCACAAACTGATATTAATTTACGTAGATTTTATTGAAATGCTGAGTAACACCATATCATCCGCGTAACTTAAGTTATCCAAACAATTTCCGTTTATATGATAGCCTACTCTGGTGCCACTCAGCTCTTCAATAAGGCCATTCATATAGATATTAAATAGGTCCGGAGAGGTTAGGCCCCGCCACACTACAATTTGTATTCACTAGAGATGGCGTCACCCCAACGCACCGCGCTTGTCTGGTTCTCGTACCAGTATCTCAACAGCTTTTTATGGTAGAAAGATAGTAAGATAATCATATCAAACTTTTATTAAAGCAAACCTGAGGGACCGCAGATGCGTTACCGGCCGTTGAGAAATGAGTATGCTCTTTTCTTGAAGGTCCCTAAGTCGTATCCGTTCGGAAATACCGAAGATAGTGTATAAGATAGTGCTGTCGATAGTGAGGCAATTTTAGATGATGTATTAATATGTTACGGTTATTTGGTAAAAAAGTTTTTTGTTCATGTATATTTTTCATGTTTATAGTTCATGTTTATTCGTAAGTATGCGCTGCTGATACGTATACTGCGATACTTAATCGACTATTTCACTTCAGATGATAAGGATATGCTCATTTTTCATAAGTCTTTGTTTATGCTCATAAATAAAATAAAGACATAGTTAGAAGCTTTACCTGTATCTATATTAATATATAGAGCCGAAGAGTTTGTTTGTTTGTTTGCTTGAACGCGCTTATCTCAACAACTACTGGTCTGAATTAAAAATTATTTCAGTGTTAGATATCTCGTTTATCGAGGAAGCCTATAGGCTATATATCATGCTAAAATTGTTAACTTAATTTTACGCGGACGAATTCGCGGGAAACGACTAGTAGTGTATAATATTAATTAGTTTTAGAATATATTAAATGTGGTATGATTTAATTAGTTTTACATATTTTCTGTAGCCTGGAGAAAAAAATTGGTTGACTGCAATGTTTTCCTGGTATATTATTATCAATAAAGATTAAAAAATTATGTTGGGTATGTCGTGACCTGGTCAGTGGTCGGCATTTGAGTCGATCGCTAGGTTAAGTAGCTCTTGCTGCGACTGGGTGATAGATGGGTGACCCATTCTAGCACTGGTTTATATTTGATATCTGACCTCCTCCCCTAAGGAAAAATAAGTAAAGATTATACCTCAAGTATAAAAGAAAATTTTATTAAAACGCTAAGTTTTTCTTTTACTACTCTTCTATTTTCTATAGCACGTTTGACTGTTTTTTATTCACTTCTCCAGCCTCCAAAGTAAATGATATATGTGTGTTAGTCAAAGAAAATAAACAATTACCCATGCTCTGGAATATTCCAATCGAACTCTGAACTTTTTGAATTATATATCTCCTGATATTTACTGAAATTTGAAAAGAACTTGGCGATATCCGTAGCTAGTATGCAATGACTCATGTACTCCAGAATTTGTTTATAATCTTCATTTGATAGACGAGAAAAAATGTTGTGGTTGTCCTGTTAGCAACACATTTTAAAATTAGACTTTCGCGAGCGGAATTCATAGATAATAAACATATAAAGGCACGTCAAGCCAGCTCATGATTAAGGACCAGGACGGGTTCGAAACTAGTCGGGCAAACCCGATATATCATAACGTTAGTTTATAAAGCCATTTATTATATTATAATAGTTAACTAAGTAATTTTTTTACCAGCATATTATCTCTTTATTCAACTTATTCATTTGATATAATAAAGCTGGCAAACAATTTAAATTTTGAATATAAGGCCAAAGTTCTAGGCTTATTGATGTAATACCGGAGCCAGACATAGCTCAAGGTGTTTGTTCATTCTTGTCCTTGAAGTCTGCAAAGTTCTACAAAACTTTGTGAAATACAAAGTTCGCGGCCACACTACATGATCTTTGAAATGATCATTCAAATGAAGTTGTGTCTGGCTCCGGCATAAGAAAATGTATCCGCTGTTAGTTCCCACAATAATTTTATCCTAGTACCTCTTTCTCACATAACATTGACGTCAACTAGCGACAAAGCTGTCACCTCAATTGTAGTATTGTTGTCTCGTTTCGTTCGGTTTGTGAGACTTCCCGGTAGCCTAATCTCGTCATTAAAGGCCGGCAATGTATCTGCTAGTCTTCTGGTGATGTAATTGTCCATGGGCGTCGATAGTCACTTATGTAAATTGCCTGTTCGTTTGCCCCCCGCAAAACTTACCTGATGCAGTATATGTAGTGTTATATTAAAATGATGATGCTCTAAAGCTGACGAGGCGTACATAGCGGTCAGCGGCATTCTCTTCCAATTCATGAAACTGTTTGTATAACCTCTATGATCAACGTCATGGCAGAGACAGGAGACGAATAGCGCTAATCTCTACGACAAAGTTTCAATCAATGTATTGTAGCTAATAGAATTTGAGATCAAAAGCGTTATGTATTGTTTTCAGTTGTCCACGACATTGGTGTGGACAACTGAAAACAATAACCTTATTCGTACAATTTTGTAATGCAAAAGTACTAAAATAAGTTGTTAAATTGTACACAAATCTTAAACATGTAGAAAAAAATATTGCACACTGTTTTCTATACAACAATGTCGAAGAATATGACGCAAGAATATAATGTAACTGTTTCACGAAAATTTGTGCAAAATTTTATATGCACCTGGCAATATAGCAGAAAGCCTAAACATTTGGTTATCTTAACAGGAGAATAAAAAGATCTGCATTATCTTACAAATAAATAAAAAAAACGTGTATTTGTTTCTGATGCAAGTGAATAAAATTAAGGATTATAAAAAGAAATAATGCAAACATGCACTACCGACTATTTAATAATCGATTTCGGATTGATAGTCGATTGTACTCGAACTTTCCTAGTGCCGCTGTCTGTTATCGCCGTAACGTTATATTCATTCCATTTCTAATATTTTATTTTTATTATGAATATAAATCCTTTCCGCTTATATCAATATAAATCTTTTACATTTATTCAGAACAAACAATTAAATATTATAATGTCCATAAAAAGGTTAATTATCACTGAACCGTAACTTTGACATCAAAATTTTTTTGTCTATGGTTTGATCTCGAATTCCATCGGGAACTATGGTCTAGCCATAATGAATTGACTGCTTTGTTCATAAGGATATGGCAGACTGCATTACAATATTCTCCAGTAATTTTTTTTAAGTATATAATTTAGAATCAAACGCCTGTTATTTTATTTGACAAAATACCGTACTAAAGATGTGACTAAATATGCAACGAATAAATTTAATACGTTATATTTGTGTGTTCAGAGCCCATATAAATAAAAAAAAACTTACCATATTAAAATCAAATCGATTAAATTTGTCAGTGCTCAAAATGACGTACATAGCCTGTGCAACTGACCATCCGTGACCAAAGTTATGATATGGAACAGTTCTGTAACTCTTTTTAACTGTTAAAATAAACCGTGTTAATACATTAAAATCAAATTTAGACAATCCAAACAGGTCTTCAAACATATATAAAGTGGATTGGCATTTCTCTAAATCGCTTAAAGTAAACGGATCAAAACTGAAATCTTTCACTGATTTGAATCTTTTAATGTTTTCTTTGTATCCGTTTTGAAGTTCTGGAACTTCTTGTTCCTTGCACGTGTTATGATAGCTCAACATTTCCAAAGCCACTTTGTATCTCTGTTCTTTTCTTATACTTTCATCGTAAATTTTTGCGTGGTAAAGAGCCAATCCCAGGAAAGGAGAAATTTTTTCAAATATAACTTTATCTTCGTGACTAAATTTGCATCCCGTGAGCTTGTTTGACATTTGTACTACACCTATAACTTTTCCATGTGCCTTGAGAGGCATGCATAGTGTATTTTGTTCCTGATGTGCTGGTAAGACGTCGAATTCCCTAATATAAATAATTTTAAAATCACATTAATGATATATACATATCTTTTCCTTAGTTAATATTAATAAAAACTAGCTGAACCCCGCGACTTTGTCCGCATGGACCACTCGTATCACGTAAGATGTTTTTGTGTAAGGATTATACACAAATATTTTTATTGTCTAAATGCATAAATATAGATAATACACCCAGACTCGAGGTGGAAATAGAACCCGCGACCCCGGAGAGGAAGGCAAGGTCACTGCCTATTGCGCCAACGGGCCAGTCAATACATACATGTAAATGATCACTATTAATATCGCAAATATTAATATATTATAAGCAATTATTAAAGACTTAAGAATCTTGTAAAAATAATTTTTAGTTTTAATAGTCAAGTAAAAGAATTTTACCCGTCAAACGTTCTTGTTAATTTGGCACCATGTGTTCCTAATAAGTCTTCTGACGTAGTTATTTCCGATCCAGCAAATATATAATTCTCTATATTTTTATTTATTCCCTGGTCCGAATTTAAATTATAAACAGCCGAAACTAAGTCAAAATTATTAGGACTTTTTACAATTAAATTAACCTTATCCACACCGACGACCTCTTGAACAATTTCTATTATGTTGTTGTTTAATTGATCCAGCGATTCCATTTTTTCAAAAAGTACCCTAGAAGTAAATTGTTTGATATATTTTTTTAGGTACGCTTAAGAACTTGTAGGATAATATAATCTTGGATGAAAAATTAAACTGCATTGATTAAATCTCCGAATTAATACAATGGAAAATCCTTGCAATGCTGCAACCCGAAAGCCACACCACCAAATCCGCCACCAAGTATCACAACCTTTCAGCACTACCTTCAAAGATTCTAAGCAAAGACGAGCAATTAATAAACTAATTTTAAAAAATTGTAACGTTAATAATGACGGCTCTACAATTTGGCCTCTCAGACAAAATATAATATACATATATAACTCTTCCCTAAAAAATAGGATACTTACTTTATTCTTTTCATCAAATTGCTTTGCATTTCATACTCTTTATCTGTATATAAATCCTTACCGGATTTAATTTTTTTGTTCTGAAATAATAAATATTTTTATTTTTTACTTTACAGTTTTGTTCCTAAAGTTAACAAGTTGGTATAACCTTGAAATATAAAATATAGAATCAAAAAACAATTAATGGACGAAATCAATGAATCGATAAACGGTACATATATTTTACTTCAAGTTATTTTAATATTTATTCAGAATTAGAAACTGAAAATATATTATATTTAACTTCTTCCTTTTCTTTTTTTAAATTTGTAAGCAGGAATCAGTCACAGTTTAGACTTGCTCCTTTATACTTACATTACAAAGACTCTTTTTTTGTTTCAGCCATTCTTCCAGCTGGTGTACAGGTACTGTATCCATAATGAGACTCTCCAAGCACTTCTCATTTTCTACAGCTATAAACGAAATAGTATCTATTTATGAGTTTTCTTAAATTTAAAATTAACTGTTTTTTAAATTTTACTACATGAGGTTTTTCGATATTGCTAAGGATATAAATATAATGAAACATCTCTAGTAACTGCCTTGATTAGGAGTAAAACCTAATCGTATACTGTGACGATCTTAACTCTCTGTAAAATTAGGGCACAGATCAGGTAATTATCGCACGTTTCATACCAATGTCGCACCATTTCTTGATGTAGATATTTCAAACAAATACTCAAAATAATCACAATCACGTGGTTTTTCGTGATCAGAGTACTTGTTGGATAAACTTCAGTTTCTACCGATTGCAACAGTAACCAGTGCACATAACCTAAGCGAATCTCACAGCTGGCCATGCTAACATGGATAATGTTGTCGATCTATATACATCTACTAGCGGACCCGGCAGACGTTGCCCTGCCTCAATTTTGGGTTACTTACTATTTATCACATTCTATTATCCTATTATATTATTCCCCGTTTCGCTTTGCCATTACTTTTTTTATTATCATAAAAAATTACCTTAGTGTAATATTATACATATAATCTTTGAATTAAGTTGTGCAAAAAGAGTTACTCTTCGGTAAAGCAATTTACAATAACTGATACAACCTTAAATTTCACGTACCTGCATTACTTTTGTGTGCTGACATTTCGTTCTTTGCAATCGCAGATCATAGAAATAGTTTGTTTTTAATTATATTAATTTATTTAAATAGCTTAAAATAAAGAGTATGATACGTAGAGCCTTTCGAGCCGCGCTCAGAATAAGGTACTGCTGGTCCGCCGAGTCCGATACGAAGTGGTGTATTAGCCTATGAACAAATCAAGCGTTTGTATCTCTTATCTATAGACACTAGAGATGGCCTGGTGGTCCAAATTCTGCCAAAAATAACAGTATTGCCACTTTATGAACCCCAGATCGGAAACGACTTCGCGACAGGCCAAGAATGAGATGGAGGAATGACTTGGATCGTTATAATAGATATTGGCAATGCTTAGCCTTAGACAGAAAGATATGGAAAGAGGCTTTTGCCCAGCAGTAGGAAAAAATAGGCTCTTAATAAATAATAATAATATTATTACCATTTACATGACTACGCTTTGACACAATCTTATAGTAAAATGTATACATGTGTGTATAAATCGTTTTGCATTGGTGTGCGTGAGGTTTTATTTTAATAATTTAATGCACTAATAAAAATATTAGCATTGTTTTATGTCTGAATAAAGTTATTACATTCTATTCTAAGTTAATGTAAAATTTTTGTTCTAATTTTATGTTTTGAGTCAGTAATCATTAATTATCTTGCTGTTACTAACAATTGGTTAAATTTCTTGTAATTCCTAACACAATAATCTAATGGGTTGAAATAAGATGATCCATTTATCATTACTATTATTATTATTGATTTTTCATAAATTTTATTTCTCAGGCAAACAACCTGGTTATTTGTAATAGAACTGGTTATTACCATTTTATATATTTCAATTATTATTATGTATTTTAGACTCCTACTTTTTCGGGGTATTCTACTATATCTGCGGGCTTTGCGCCAAGCGAAAAATGGGGATCCAAGAAAGTGGTTCATAGTTAGTAGACATCCGCTAAAATCAGATTTTCCGATAGGTCAAGATAAAGGAGGATTCACGATAATCTGAACTGTATACATGTTGTGTTAGCTTGTAAGTGGGACGTTCAATATAATATGTTACCGTTGTACGCAATGTAAGCTTTCCTTTTTTAATTAAAAAAAAAATCCCTTGACTAACTTCACTCAATGAGATTAATCGATACCCACTATTTAAGCGCTTTCCGAAACACGGAAGAGGTCGGATATTTGAAAAATTGTTGAAAAAGCAGTGCCAGAATTGTTCACCCATCTGTCACGCAGTTGCGGTAAGAGCTGCTCAACCTAGCAATCGACTCAAATGCTGGCAGCTGATTAAACTACGATCTCCTCAAAGGGGTAGCTGTGTATCATTTCTTTCAAATATGTATGTATCCTTTTTGCGTAATATATACGACCGCCTCTGGGACTACATTTGCGTCGAGACGAGAGATGAGTTTGCTTTGAGATAAAACGTGTTTATGAATATCGTCGGAAAAGCGCTGTTTACTTTGCTCTTTTGTAGGAAATGAATCGTGAATGTTTTATTAACGATTGGGAAAAGCTTTAAAGGTCCCGAAAGAGATTAATTCAATCAGAATTATTATTGCTCCGGCTTAAATTGCAGAGGATGTTGCTGTGGAGCGAATTAAGAAAACCTACTGCCGTCTAACGCTATCTCTACAATCCCACAACTAATATCACACAGTGACATTAATCGGGACCCGCTGTTTTACGTGCCTTCCGAAACACGGAGGAGCACGGATATTTGAAAAACAGCGTTAGATTGGGTCATCAATCCATCACCCAGCTGCGGTAAGAACTGCTGAACCTAGCGATCGTCTCAAATGCCGTTCACTGCTTCAGCTACGACCTCCTCCAGATAGAGAGATAAATATCCAAAATAAACCACCAAAGTTTGTGGACTCTAATGCCGGAGCCAGACATAGCTCAAAGTGTTTGTACATTTTTGTCCTTGAAGACTACAAAGTACTACAAAACTTTGGGGAATAAAAAAAACCAAAAGTGTCACAAGTTACGATAATTTTATTTATTACTTTTAATGAATAGCTATACTATTCAAAACACATATAATCTGTTAATTTTGTTTGCGATTTTTTGCAATGCTAATATTTGGTTTGTACTTTCTTATATATTTTATGCTATGTTTAGGATGTAATGGAATAATAACAATTCTTTTCTTAGAAATTTCGGTCCAGCAAAGACTGTTTGACAGTCGTTATAAAGTGACGTATTACTTCGTTGCGCTATAAAGAGTGCACTAATGTATCGTGCCAATAAAATTGACCCAACTTCTATGTAATAGGAAGTTTCTCGTTATAACGAATGATGTTATAAAGAGGTTACACTGTAACAAAAAAATAGCATTCGCACACCCACATCTTTTATAAGAACTTTAATTATGCCAGACATACTCCTCCGTCGTAGATGTCAATCATCGTAAAATGGGACCGATTATTTTCGCTTCACGTATTAATGTATAAATTGGGCAACCATCTTAACACAACAGATTCGAACTGTTGGGATATGATAAAGTAGTATATTATAATATTATACAGTAATCACGTGTCATCGACACACACGATATAATCTCTAAAACGGCGTCACTAATTTTAATTAAATTTGCAAAATACATGTTATATATGTCTAATTTGATCTGTGAGTCTGTGAATTTATGTTAATGGGTATTAATTGTATATACCGAATTTATAAGGCCGGTTATTCTAACCACAGTTTAAGAACTAGGTGTGGAATGCGAAAATATATGTGTGTATTTAGTGCAAACAGGTTAACAATCTCACCTTGATCTCACCTGTTGTTAAGTGGTCATGTGGTCTACAAAGTTAATCCCATACCAGGAAGTTAGAATTTAGACACATTTTATCGTCTATATTTAATCGACTGGACCGTTGGCGCAGTGGGCAGTTACCCTGCCTTCTGCTCCGGGAGAGGGCTGGTTACCCTTAACACAGATTTGACAATCTAGCTAGCGTAACCAGTTTTTGATCTTACCGTACATATTTATAAGATTCTACACCCGTGTTAAGTAACACTACAGATCATGTAAGTGTAACTTTGAGTTAATATGCACCATGTAATTTGTTTTTTAATAATAAAGATTTTCTAATAAAAAAATTAATATTTTCGTCCATCTATCGCATGTCGCATTACAGCCAGCCGCGGGGTAGGGATAATATGAAACGCGCTCAGCAGCTAAAGCCAATACGGCAGCGCAGCAATGCGGCTCGCTTACCCGATTGCCTCTGTATTTATACTCTTATGAACAACTACCCTCATTAATGTATACACCACAGTACCGAAAATTTACTCGTCTCTCGTGTATTAAACATCTGTTATAATTCAGTTTCAGCGTGACGATTACCGAAGAAAGCGTGGAAAATGTATTTTGTGAGATTACATTTCGACCTACGGACGGTACGATTACAACTAAAAGCAACGACAAGAATGTCTCTAAAAACTACGATTTCTTTGTACCAACATTCGGTAAGCAGGCTTTTTGATTTTGCATTAAAAACAAGCTTTAACCCGCGAGTTTGTCCGCCTCAATCAGTGACATGTTGAATCTTAAGCGGTTTTATTTTTAATGGGGAATCCTAATTTCAGTCTATTCCGATCCGGTCCGGAAATCAAATTCCGGTCGAAATCAGTACAACCGTTTTGAATAAAACCCGTAACAAAGAGACGGAAAAAATGTTTTAATTCCAAATCTTATAAATCTGTAAATTCTAACGATTTTATTTAAATAGACTTTCACAAGCTCTTTTGAATCTTCAAATATTTTAAAAGCTACCACTGATTCGGAAGAGTCGAGTCAGGAGAAGAATCAGCAAGAAACTCGTTGGCAGCTCTTTTAAAAATAATTCTTACAAAACTGAGATCAAATTACATTATCTCATGTGAGAAAGAGGTACTGGTACCCGGACGCGCCGGCCCAATTCGGCTACAAGCACGGCGCTACCTCTAATTGAATACTATTAAAGTTACTCTAAATCGGTTATTCTTTACGAATAAACTATGTAAAGTTCGATGGATTTCTGCAAAGTAACGTTTCATTCTATCATAATTTTAGGTATCAACTGATAGAGTGCGTAACATCGCGATCTCATTCAACGTTCCGCACAGCCATTGAAGCGTGCTCGAGTAACGAAATTAAATCCGAACCGATTTAGCTTTTACGTTTAATAAGTATACTTTTTATACTTTATTTGAAATTAGCAGACGTCTCCGGCGGCGGCCATGTTGAATCGTGGCTTGCGATTAAATTCCTTCCTAATAATCTACAATCGTCATTTTTAATTTATTGCTAATGTGCCAATTTTAGAACTCTTCAAAGCACGATAACTCATGTATATCCGTTTGTTTGTAACGAGTTTATTGTATAGTCATTTGAACCTACAACTCTATCCACGAAATTTTTCTATACTAATATATAAAGTTGAAGAGTTTGTTTGTTTGAACGCGCTAATCTCCGGAACTACTACTGGTCCGATTTGAAAAATTCTTTCGACGTTAGATAGCCCATGTATCGAGGAAGGTCATAGATTATATACCATCACGCTAATACTAATAGGAGCGGAGTACCAATGAAGAATGTTTTAAAATCGGCGGTTTTTTCCCCCTTTTGAGAGCTACCGCTGCGTGCGCTGCGTAAACGGTCAAATTTTCGCAAAAATCATGTATGACGAAATTGTTTCTTTTTAAAAGTTCTAAAAAAATAATCGGCCGGCCCGTTGGCGCAGTGGGCAGTGGCCCTGCCTTCTGCTCCGGGGGTCATTGGTTAGATTCCCACCTCGAGTCTGGGTGTATTATCTATATGTATGTATTTATATATTTCTAAAAAAATATTTGTGTAGTTAAAGTCTATAAATAGTAAAATTGATTTTTTTTACTAATTGCCCAAACGATACCTATAGAAATAACGTAAGTTAATTCTTTTTGCCTTTCGGCCTTTGTTACGTGTAAACACCGAAACGGCTGGACCGATTCCGACGGAACTTTCACTTCAAGATGACTGATGTTGCTAGGAGTAACATATGTTGTTTCAGTTTTAGAAAAATAATTAGGGTTCCGAAGAAAAAATAGAAAAACCTCAAGTATATGGTCTGTTCTTAAGGTAGACAACTCGATGTTTGTCATATATGTATATATAACAGTTCACCGATATACATATACTAATATATGTATAAAGCTGAAGACTTTTTTTACTTGAATGCGATAATCTCAGGAACTGCTGGTCCAATTCGAAAAATTCTATCAGTGTTTTATAGCCCATTCATGGAGGAAGGCTATATATCATTACGTAAAATTGAATCTAATTTTTATACCTAATTTTATGCGTATGAAGTCGCGGGTACAGCTAGTAGTCAATATAAATAAAAATGAATGTAGCTAAGCGTAAAATTCGAAAACGACAATTTCGACCAATACGGCAATTTTTTTCTTATATTCCTTGAGAAACACAAAGAAAAAATATATAAAAATCAACTTTTGGCATAACGAAGTCCGAATCCGAGAAGCTACTTCTTAAATAAATATAATATACTGCAGTAGTAATTAATATATCCGTTATTTAAGGACCAAAAGACGTAACACTGATATACGGTAAAAGGCAATCAAAAGAGCAACCCACCCATTTCAATAAAATCCATATCATAACTAAAAACATTATCATTTTCGCATTCGTGCGTTACATTTTTTTCCAAAAACTCGAACGATAGTCGATGCGTTCAATTATCAACTACAACAGATTATAACAAATGGAAGCTCGACCGACATAGACTAAACGCTTCTGTAATCGCCATAGATTATAGACGAAGTATCTGATACACTATAATCGTATTTGTTAAATAACTTCAAAAGTTGTTGTCCGATTTCGTTCAGAATAATTTTCCTTATGAGTTTTTAGCATGTTCTATCAACATAGAAAATTTCAAGTCTCTATGTCTAATAGTCTGGAAATGCTAGAGGGGAGTCCACCTTACGGGCAGACAGACGGATGACATAGAGTGAAATTATAAGGGTTCCTTAGAGTACAACGGAACCCTAAATAGGAGATATTCTTACCGATCTACCGAAAAATTAAAAGCTTCCCGATTTTAACAATTTTTAGTGTATCTGACCTGCCAACGGCTTTCCGTTCCCGCATTTTTCGTATCTGGAAAAATTACTAATAGCCGCTACACACATATCGATAAATCGTTGCGAAAAACTATCCAGTTAAATCGTTTGTCGAATTGTGTATAGCAGCTATTAAGAATAAAAGACACAATGATACAGCATAAAAGACAATCTATATATAGCCCAAGGTTCCTAACATATTTATCTGGCTAATTATATATACAGAATACTAGTAAATGTAGTCGAAAAAAAAAAATATTATTGGTAAAACTCTTTGAAGAATGAAAATTCTTTTTGTATGTACATATTGAGAGACAACCCGAAAATAGATTTTATGCTACCTTAATTTTATGAAAGAAAGACGTAAGTAAATTAAATTGCCGTTAAATTTGATAAAGACCTTAATATAACATCGGAATTCTTGTAAGACGCTATTATCAAGTAGCACCGGTAGCCATTTATCTTACTATCTTATCAGATCGGTATTCCTTTTATTGGATAACTTTGGCCCTAACCGCAAGTTTCCAAATGCTGAATCCCCGACACGAACCACAAATTCCAAAAGGCCGACGACTGATTTATTTATTTATTTATTTATTTATTTATGACACACAAACAGAATATGACAACACTTAAAATAACATTAAAATACTAAACTTATGGTACCCGGACGCGCCGGCCCAATTCGGCTACAAGCATGGCGCTACCTCTAATTGAGCTTGCTATATAAATATAATCATTGGAGACATTCTTTCTTCTACCTGCAGTTATCTCAGCCAGGTACCAGGGTCAGTCGTGTGACGTCACCCCGGAACCCCCACGATAGTAATAATTTCACCTGATTTAGCTACGACGTCCTCCACATTTGTGCGTCTATGGAGCTGAAATGTTCAGCTAATCAATGTTTATTAAACGCAAAATTGACCTTATTTTAACACGCAAGTTATCAGAGATATATTATGGTGGTTATCTATGACAGCATCAATAGACATGACGATAGTAGTCAGAAATCATTGAAAAGATATATTTATTTGATAAAATAATATGCATAAACCTTAACAAACGTATTTATTTTAATTATGCGAGTGAGATTAATAGGGATTATGATAATAAGGAAACTACAAAATACAACAATCCGCCATGACAGCTAAAACACGCAGCAGAGCGTATGACGTCACTGTATGGTATAGTGCGTTCCAATAAGAGATCGCAACGTTTTAAAGTGCTCATTCAGATATTCGACATTTGACGACTGCGATGGTTTTGGTTGCGGCGGAAACATCGAGATGACGTTTAGCGGAACGCACTGTTAAGATAAAGTGACGTCAGGACAACTTCGACCGATTATGGAGGGAATTTGGATCCTAAAATTTATAATGCTTTTTCTCTGCTATAAAAACATAAATTTCCTTAGAAATATTAATTTATTTGGCAATAGTAGATATTTGAGAATATTATAGAACTATTTTTCAAAATTTGTCGTCTCCCCAATTCATTGGAATAGTAGAATCCTATCTGGTGCGATGGAAAATACAAAAGCTATCCATTAGCACACATATACACAATCTACATATACACAATCCACATATACATATGTAGATTGTGTATATGTACACAATCTACAGCGAAAACCCCGAGGTGACGCTTAGCGGAACGCACTGTTAACATAAAGTGACGTCAGGACAACTTCGACTATTTTGGAGGGAATTTTAATCCTAAAATTTATAATGTTTTTTTGTGCTATAAACTGTAAATTTCCGCATAAATATTAACATTTTGGGTAATAATAGATACTTGAGAAGATCATAAACCTATTTTTCAAAATTTGTCGTCTCGCCTATTGAGTTCAAGCACATTTAACTAACTCATTAGCAAGCAAACTATTATTAATAATTAAGTACAGTGTAACCTTAATATAACGTACCTCAATATAACGACTTCCTCGATTTAACAATTTCTTCGTAATCCCCTTGAATTGTCCATTACAATGCGAACATTTTTTGCGAACAACCTCTTTATAACGAATTTACAACTATCAAGAAAAACTATTCATACCTCTAATTAACGAATCTTGTCAACCCAAAACCTTATACGACTTTATATAAAAGTTCCCACCAATATATAACTCTTAATCTTATAGTATATGATTCATGTCGCTACATGTTTCGACACTTTTGTTCCTAAAACTATTATTTTACCACTTTTTAACAAATTTTAGACCAACCTAACCTCAACATAGCAAACGTCAGTTCAACGAATTAGTTGATGTAACAAATATTTTCTTGTTCCCATCCGATTTGTTAAATCGAGGTTGCCCTGTATTAAGGAAAACTTTACATATTGGTTAACGTTCGGTATAACGTTTCGCTTTTATGTATGTACATTCGCTTTTATATATAAATTTGCACTCAACCGGCGATCCGTTCCGATAACGTGCTCTGACGATGACCTTACGACTCATTCAAATTTGATACTTAAATTCAACTGCACAGAATTGAAAATTACGTCACCATTCTACATGTACGACACATCAATGACGTCATAACGAGGAATGCATTTGTTATTTTGCCCTTCAATGTCAAGGCTCTGTAAATTGTTTAAAATATAACGATAAATATCAAGTAAGTAGAAGAAAATTATGCCATCTGCGAGCTATTCTGGCGTGCGCTGCAAAAACAGTTAGAGTTACACGTATTAAATGTATTAAGGAAACGTATATCTTAAATAGTCCTACAAAAAAGCCCACGACAACATGTATATATCCTTCATGTTTAAGCCATTAATGGCAAAACGTTTGCGCAATACAGCGTCCGCTAGTAGGAAAATAATTTTAGTTTGATACGAAATACGGACACTTCATTTGTATAGACGAATACTGAGGTATACCCTGCTGAGGGCTGTTTATAATAGCGTTGATTAATTGATAACAAAACTGACGCGAAGGGCAACGGAAATAAAAAAAAACAGAGCTTTTTAATTTTGCAAAATGACTGAGCATTGAAGGGATAAGTGAGAAGGGAAAGTAGTGCAAGATTAAATTTCTTTACGTTATTCTGAACTCTTTAATAATTGCAAAGTAATCCAGAGTAGTTACAGTTTCTCTCATTTATTTTTTGTTCTCTCATCTGTTTTTTTTTTTTTAAATTACAATATACAAGCCACGGGAATGAAATTTATGCCAGTTGTTATGTAATTATATTAATCTTTATTTTTCCACTCTTATCGGTTCATTAAATCTTTTACAGTTCCAAATTTGAAAACGGGACTAAAACTTTTGCTGGGAATATGGTTAATATTGGGAATCCTTGTGTTCCGGATCTGGCTTCTTCTTCGGGGCGGCTATTCTTTCTGTTTGTCTCTCTAGCCATTCACTCATTCATTCTTTAGTTTCAAAACCAAAATCCCATATTCTTTTATTATTTAATACGTATAAAATACATACTTTAAAAAAACATTAAATTCAAAAATTTAAAAAACCTATCTCCAGTTGATCGTTTTTTACGAAACCCGTATTGGCGATCAGAAAGGAGATCGTTGGTTTCTAAGTATGCATGACGGCATCCGTGCGCGCGCTACGTGAAGCCACACGCGCTTACCGTAGCTCGCCAAGGTCCGTTCAAATATTACTGGGATTAATGTCACTGAGTGGTGTTAGTCATGAGATTATCGAGATTCCGGAAATGATGTTAAAAGGCATTCAGTCATCGTGGTTCGTCCCAAAGCCCCATCATCTGCAAATTAAGCAGACCCTAGTGGGATAACGCTATGTAGAAGAGTTGGAATGCTGTAGCGGTGAAGCAATCTTTGACATTTTCTTCCCGTTACTGTTTGCAACATGATAAACCTAACTAATTAAACTAAAACTTCTGAAACAAGGATCGTCATAAAGGAATCAGTCTGTAAACAAGTTGAGATTCAAGTTAAACAGTAACAATACATTTAAAGAATTCAATGGAACTATTGAATGTCGTTAGTTTATTAACAATGTGCCCAATTTTAATCTAATTGGAGATTTTATTGGCCCTATAGATGATTTTATAGATATCAAATTTGAATTTAAATTCGAAGTGATTATATTTTAATCAAAAAATTTCGAAGTCAGCCTACGTACAGAGCGATAGCGCATTTTACGACTCAGAGGGAACGAACTGTTACCTGCTATTTAAAAGCAATAAAACTGCTTTTTGAACCATTCACTTCAAAACATTGGGTGCGTGAAAATATGTTCTTTTAATGACCAAATTTCTCGGCTCAGAACGACCGCGGGCGCGGCCATATTTTATCGGTCCTAATTCAGGTTTTCGTCTAAATTACTTTATAAATAGAGGTTTTTCTAGTACGCTATCGGATTAAATATGAACTTGGAGTGGATAAACTGTACCATTTAATTCTAGATATCAGTATTTTACTAGTTAACGAGTTACACTTCAAATATAGGCCGTAAGGTGTAGTGTTTAAGGTATTAAATATCTATTGAAAGTAATGCGATAAAATCTCTTGAGATCCGAAAGATTTCTTCTAATTATTCGAGATATGTTTTTAAGTAATTGGTTGAAGTTAAAAGACAAAATAAACATTTGACCATAATCTAATCTTGTTTTTTTCTATTATTTATTATTATGTATAAGAATTGACATTGGTGTGTCAAATAAATAAAATAAAATAAGTAAAGTTAATACAACTTAACACATAAAAGGATAGCGCTGCAAATACATTGCTGATTACTTTAATTCTTGATTAGTGTCTATCCGTGGCGGCGAAGGAATGGATGGTGGATCCTTGCATACAATTTTTTTATAACAGACACGGCCAGGCTGTTCATCTAAGTGGCTACCGACGAACATGAAGAACTGGATTCCTTGCCAACTTTTGAAGAATCAGTATGTTCTTTTCTTGCAGGTCCCTAATATCTTATTGGTACAAAAAAAACCAACGCTTATAACTGGTTCCATAGAGATATTGTGCGAGGTAAGTTTCTATGAAGTCTCACCGTTTTGGACTGTAGAAACCGAGGTGAAGAGGGCAAAATTGTTGATGCTAAAAATAAGATAGAATACTTACAGTGTATTTGACGATGTCTACATACTCATCAGTGATTTCATAATGTTTTCTACTGGCTGTGCCCACGACTCCGTTGGCTTAAAATTAGGTAAAAAAATATACATTCAATTCTAGCGTGATGATATACATACGTGTAGCCTATAGTCACTCTCAATAAGTGGGCTATCTACACAGAAATAATTTTGCAAATCGGACCCGTAGTTTCAGAGATTAGCGCGTTCAAGCAAACAAATAAACTCTTCAGCTTTATACATTAGTATAGATTTTAAAATACACTAAAGCTCTACCCTCCATCACAAGTCAAAATTGTTTGATATTAACCTTTAAACTTATTTACCGTTATGACTAAGCACAATAGAATCCATTTTTATCAAGTCGGATAGACAATTTTTGATCTTCTATATTTTGTCTGAGGCCACGAAATTAGCGGAAATACTAGCAGTCAGGATGTTGTATGGCTATGAAAAAATAAGTGTATAATTGTAAAGATTTTTTTTTTCAATACTTATAAAAATTGGTTCAATAGGTTTTAATAGTTTCGACTTGTTTTTCACAACTAATATTAGAAAATCAAATATTTCACATTTTCATACTAAGTCAATCGATTGTCATGAAAACACGGTTGAAGTACCTCTTATACACTGCGTAAAAATAAGTATACATAAATTCGCGGACAAAGATATATTATACAATACAATAACTGAATTTAAATAATAGTATAATGAGCTAAATATTATAAAACCAATATACACGCTCAGAAAAATATTTACTTTGATTATAGTTAGATGCATAAATTGTATGTTTCATTATAGTAATTCATTAACAAAAATAATGAGTAATGCGAAAATAAAATAACAGTTAATTACTAAGTGAACGATTGATATAATACCTTTTGTAAAATTCTTTGATAAATTTACATTTTTAATTAAAGCGTTATTCGTATGCAATGTACATAATATATGAATTTATAATTACAAAGAATATGAAATCTTATGCAAACATTTTGAGGTGATTTTGTTTAAAATAACATCCTTCCTTCCGTTCTTCAGCCTTATGGAGTCCACTGCTGGACGTAGGCCTCCTCCATGGATTTGAACAAAGATATATCTTGGGCCGCTGATATCCAGCGGCTCACTGCGAACCTAACCAGACCGTCCACCATGTAGGAGGCCTTCCAGCTTTTGTTCTACCGGTACATGGCCGCCATTCAAATAACATATTCAGAAGTAATTTTAAAACATAAAAAAAATACAGTAGAGTACATGTTTTACATTTTAATAGAAAAAACCTTTATCCTTTATACCTCGCCCGTTTCGAAGCTTAAACATAAAGGTCATATCGAGCTAGCTATAAATAAGGTATTTAACTGTATGTGTGTGGGCCTTAACAGTGGCACGGTCCATGGGAAAGCAGAAAGTAACCACAATGGTCGATGTTTATTTGAGCTCTCGTAATTTTTGAGTATTGAACACGATTCGATGTTTACCGACTCTTCTAACAAGTTTGTACTGCGCTCTAAGCGTATTTGTGATACGAAGTTACGGTGTTACGAGTGTTGCTCTTGAATTTATCATTTGTTTGAGAAGTTATTGGGAGACTATCTATTAGTTAGCTTCTTCCCACTCTTTAACATCCGGAACTACAACGATGATTTTAACATTTCTTAGAAAAATAATTGAAATTCTAAAGAAAGTTAAGTTTCAAATTTTTAATTGAGTTAAATTCATTAAATAGGAAATATTCTTTAAGTTAAAAATGAAAGAGTTACTTATAACTATAAAAAGACTTTTCAAGCCAAAATTGGCTTTAAATCTGCACCCAATTAATTTAGTATAAACGCCAATATTCAAAAAAAAGCAGAAGTAACTAATACTTGACAAAAGAAGATTAATTTTTGGGCAAAATCAAAGGGTTGCAATCTTGCGGGTCCAAAAACTAAACAATTATAAAAATTTGTGAAAATTGGTTGAAATACTTCGGAAAATAGTC
>JANCMC010006173.1:975850-998522 GCA_024363005.1 Charaxes varanes
TTGCAATCTTGCGGGTCCAAAAACTAAACAATTATAAAAATTTGTGAAAATTGGTTGAAATACTTCGGAAAATAGTCTGAACGAACTCAGTGATACGAGGTTTTTATATAAAGATATAGTAAAATATATCTCGTCTCTGTAGAGATAACACAACGATTCTTACGCACTTAGAAACAAAACAACAAATTAAACCCGCCCACGACTAATAAATGGAGACCTGATAAAGGCCACACTATAAACAAACAAAAATATGAATCGAGATTAAAGCGAGTCAAAGCTTATATCTCTGACCATGCCGCGTGGGACGTAAATGGTAGTGAAACGAACAAGGCACAAGACATTGAATCATTTGCAATTACACGATATTGTGCCTTTGTACTATTTAATGTCCGGCCCGAGAATGCGGTATTGTAAGCAAAATAGTGCTTCGTTTATTTGTACAGATTGTTGATACGCGCAATTTAGAAGCGCCGCTTCTTTGAAGGCTAGTGGTTTATGGATTGACGGAGGTCCCGCTAATTGCATTGATTGTTGCGATTCTGTATACGAAACGTGGACAGGAAGTCCTTTTAACGATTTAGCTGGTATAGTACCTCTGTGCGCTTTCATAACGTCTAGTACCTACGCACCTTCTTTAGAATTATCTTTTAGATAAATTTTATGTCTTTTAAGATTTATAGTTTATGGATTGACCATAGCTTCGTTATTAGCGTCAACTATTGCAGCCATTTATACAATTCAATACAGAAAATTCCGTATTAAATTTGATAAATAGAGAATAGTGGGGTGGCCACCACATTCAAGTAAAGTGCTATAGTAAAAGTGTCAATTGAACACCTTGCTAGTGTTGCTCTTATAACGGCAATAATGCATACTAATATAATCCTACTAATATTATAAATGCGAAAATTTGTACTTATGCATATATGGATGTATGTTTGACGCTCTTTCACAGAAAAACTACTGAATGGATATTCAAAAATCTTTACAATAATATAGGTTCATACATCAGAATAACACATAGGTTATAAATTTATAACACAATATCTTTATAATTATAAAGATATTGTGCAACTTATCCAAAATGTAACAATATCAAGTAAGTAGGAGAAAATTCTACCATCTATTCTGGCGTGCGCTGCAAAAACCATTAGAGTTACACGTATATAGTTTATGTAGAAAATATTCATCTTAAATAGTTCTTTAAAAGAATCCGCGATAGTTATATATCTATATTTTATGTTTAATTTGTATTTAAAATTTGTATTCTTGTAAATAAATAAACTTTTTGTATTTGAATTTGAATCTGCCTTTCTTTTGGACACTTTGGCTGCGCCTCCCATAACATCTACAACTGTTAGGAAAATGCAAATGAATTTTATTGATTTTATAACAGGCCCGTCACTGGCCGCGACCAATGGCAGCTGAAGGCCAAGGAAGAGTGGCGAGATGACTTGGGCGTCTTTGTGGGGAAGAAATGAATGCAAATAGTCCAGGATAGGAAGGTGTGGTTGGATAGGGGGAAAGCCTTTGCCCAGCACTGAGAAATTATATGCTAATCAAAAAAAAAACAGGCCTTGGAGAAATTAATATACGTCATGTATATCTTTTCCTTGAATTTCCTCAAATTTTACCCTGATTTTGTTAACCCTGATAATGCTCAAATTTGCTGCCGAGCAACTATTAATAAACGAATAAATAATCAAGTAATTATTAACATATTAAAACTCTGTTATTCGATCTAGAACTTTTCGCAGGAAAACATTTAAAATTAGAAACTGTAACAAAATAATTTTCCATGGAAAACACAGCCGGCTGTTTACATACGAAACTGTTTATATTCAAATTGGATAAATTTTATTTCGATAGCTAAAACACGATCTAGGAATAGGTTTCGTAAACATTCTAACCAGACACTAATCCATTGGAATACCAAATGTTTTTAGAACATAAATCAGTTTGGATTTTTCCGGGATATAATATGTATACAATTAAATTGATATTTATTTCGACTCATTAGATATTGTTAGAGATATTTAGGCGGCAATGAAAATAACGCAAACACTCGAACAAAAGTCTACAAAATGTTTATTTATTTAAAACAAAAGAACAAAAGCATTCATTCATCATTGGAGGTAGCGCCATGCTTGTAGCCGAATTGGGCCGGCGCGTCCGGGTACCAGTACCTCTTTCTCACATGAGATCGGCGTCACAGTAAATAAATCTTATGAAAAGTATATATTCTAAAATAACCTGGTAAAGTATTACGTGATTGTAAAGAACCCTTAGCGCGCAGATCTGACTCGCTCTTACCCGGTTTTATACATTACGCATGTGTATATATATATATATATATATATGCATGCATGCGTTACAGATAAAATAAAATAAAAGATATATGCTGCGGTTTTTTTGTAGAAACATTTAAGATAAACATTTCCTTCATAAACTATATACGTGTAACTCTAACAGTTTTTGCAGCACACGCCAGAATAGCTCGCAGATGGCAAAATTTTCTCCTACTTACTTGACATTTATCGTTATATTTTGGACATTTCATACAATTTCTTTATAATTTATAGCCTATGTGTTATTCAGATGTATAAACTGTATTACTATGAAGTTTTATTAAAATCCATTCCGTAGTTTTTCCGTGAAAGGGCGTCAAACGTACGTCCATACAACCTCCATGTGTACAAATATTCGCGGTAATAATATATGTAAGATAATTTGATAGAGATTTTTTATGTATCGCGTAAGACGATACATTGTTTTTCACATTAACTTCAACTGTCACCATACCTAATAAAAAATGCGCGGATCTAAACACACCGAGCTTATCGCCAAATCGTGAGAATATGTTAATTAAGTTGACAATTAAGAGGTTAATGTACACATCCACCTCACTAATTATAATATTCGCTCGTAGATAAGTCGAAGTCGGTATTGTTTTCAAAAATGTTTGATCTCTACGTGATATCAATGAAGTTTACTCCAAACAATTGCGGTGAATAACCTACGAGACAAATCATAAAAACAATATAGGGAGATGTCTGCCTTTTCTTCGTATTTTTTTTCGAATCCAATCCCATTTGAGGTATTTTCTAGTAAGCATCGTACCATATACTTCTACTGTTTAAGCTTCACTATAGAGGAACGAGACTTCATAAGAGGATTAAAGCAAAGTAGTTTAGTTTCTCATGCATGTCATGGATTTCCGCAAAGTAACGCCTGATTCTATCAATCACTTCCAGAATAACCATTCAATTGTCATGTTCTACATTCAATTGTTGTTGATACACTTAAAGCTAGAGCAAATGGCCCTCCGCAATTTATAGTTGATATATACTAACGATGTGCACATTTGGCTTGAATGCAAAATGTTAGTATTCTAGGACAACCGGAAATACAGTTACATGAGTGCAACTCGGTGCTGATATAGACGCCTCGACGTTGAAGACAGCGTACGCCGTTCGTCTTTTGTTTCCGCGTTTAGTTTGCACCCCTGTTAAAATAATATAAGTAGAAGGTTTACTTCCTGTGTAAACTAAATATTTAGACCTTGCTAAATCAGTATTCCATAATGTATGTGTACATTACTACAGACATTATGGAATGGTATCCCAGAAACGGAAAGAGGTTGCCAAATAAAGAGATGCGAAGATGACTTACCAAATGGATGGAGGAGACTAGCTCGAGATAGAGAAGTGTGGCAGAAACATTGGGAGGCCTATTTCAAAGGACAAAGTGACAAGACGAACTAAGATATAAGGTACATGTACATATATTATATATATATATATATATTTATTTTCTACATTTATAAAATAATAAAATATAAAAAATGTAAAATGTAATAACAGTAAAATTCAAGTGAATGGTCAGTGAATAAAGGCTTTACCTATCTATCGTGAGATTACTGCAATGTGAAATGTTGAATGAAAGGACATTGTACCGGTTGTTGTCTCAGTCACTGAAGAGAAGAGCTTTAATAACAAAAAAGCTCTCGATTGACTATAGAATCATGAGTAGGACACAGACGGCATGTATTGTGAGGAAATTTCTCAATCTGGCGCCCTAACCGACTGTTGCTGTTTGTTGCCGGCGAATATTTATAGGACTTAATCATTACATATGCGTAAATGGTTAAAGTTTCGCAAAAGTCACGTATGACAAAATTGTTCCCCTTTAAAAGTTCTAAATAAAAGTCCGCGACGGCATATATCTATCTTTTAAGGTTGGCTCAATATAACCATTTTTACGCTAACCAAATTTGTTCTAAAATAATGCACTATTTGTGAAGGTCTTTTTTAAACATAATATTAATCCTTATCCGAAACCTATTTTTAAACCCCTAAGTGATAAGAATATCGTACGCGGACAAAGTCGCGGTATAAAGCTACTTAAAAATAAAGCAACATTTTTAATGCAAAATGCGTTCGCCGCAAAGGCGAACTAAGTCACATTGTCCGAGGAATTCGTTTAATGATGCGAAGCGGTTTTTTGCTCCTATGGATCCCGTTCGTCCAGGGTCAACCGCTAAACATGGCCGCCGGCGCTCAGGATGCTTTTTTAATACTGGCACAAGGCGAACGACTAACTTAAACCTTAATCACTACTAAATCAGGCTTTCGTCGTGTGATCAGTGAATTGAGGAAAAAAATACATCAGCTTTTACAAAAAATAACACCGGCTTACACTTCTTATTGTGTCATGCAGACAGTTTATACACTTATGTCGGCGCCAGACATAGCTCAAAGTGTGTGTACATTTTTGTCCTTGAAGACTACAAAGTTCGACAAAACTTTGCGCTGTTACACAAACTTCCCGACCACAGTACATGATCATTGGAATGATCATGCAAATGAAGCTATGTTTGGCGCCGGCATTATACGAATAATCTATACCTATGCATATATATCAAGCTGAAGAGTTTGTTTGTTTGTTTAATTGAACGCGCTTATCTCTGAAACTACCGGTCCGATTTTAAAAATTCTTTCAGTGTTAGACAGTCCATTCACCGAGGAAGGCTATAAGCTATATTTTATCACGCTAAAAATTTTACGCGGACGATGGGTAACAACTAGTTCTTTACAACATACTATCAAAACCGGAGTGCCCTTAAAAGGGATGGCTCTTAGGTGAGCTTTCCAGTGATATGAGCCACTGGAGTGACACTTTCCGACTCATTTTACGATAACAGTTACATACGAAATGAAACTAGAGACAATTACCTACAATTTACACACACGCGTTTTGGTAATAGCAGTATTAGGCAAGTTTGTTTTCAATTTTTTTTTAATGAACCTATAATGTCTCACTGCTGGGCAAAGGCCTCCCTTCTTTTAGACCACTTTCCTCTATCCAGAACTACATCAATCCACTCTTTTCCCGCAAAGACGTCCAAGTCGTCGCGCCTCTTCTTCGGCCGTCTTAAAATCATATCTTGAGGGTGGCTACCAATCTGGGCATTGAGAGAGTGGAAATCTTATAGTTTTAAACCGTAACATCGAGTGCAAAACAATTACAGCGTCAGATCAATTATGTAATTAATATTACACCTTTATTTAACCTAGAAAGTCCTTATTTGGTGTTTTTTTCCTTAACAACAAAACTTGATGTGAATTACAATTTCTTTTGTATGTCGTGTTGCAAATATTAATGCAACCACTTTTCATATCCAAACTAAATAAAAATAGTTAAAGTATTACTTTTCTGTGAGAATACTAGACTTCTATGCACGCTTAATAATAAACTGATCGATACGATACTTTGTCAGTTTGTATATCTTTTTAATGTAAAAATACACGTAGTCAGTATGGCCTTTAAAATATTCAATTCTAATTGTTACTCGCGAATTCGACCGCGTAAAATTAAGTGAAAAGTTCAAGCGTGATGATGTACAACCTTTTTTTTTTTTTTTTTTTTTATGTTACAAGGGGCAGACGAGCAGGCAGCAGGCACCGAAGTGCCTACCGGCGCCTTCTGCACGACCAGAAGGCCAACAGATGCGCTGCCGGCCCTTAATGACAAGTTTAGGCCACCGGGAAGTCTCACAAACGTTTTAACCGGATATCTTGCGTATGTCAGTCTATCCCAGGGGTAGGCAACCTGCGACACGCAAACCACATGCGACTCTGGATGCTAAGCGTCGGCTTTATAAATCCTTACGCAAATATCATTTATTTAAAAAACAATGTCCATATAAATGAACACACCTATTTTCTCGTGAATAAATACATTATTTTTTTCTTCAAAAACTTTAGTTATGCCAGTACTATTTATTGGTGGCAATAAAAAAATTGTGACTCTTCAAAAACTTTGAAATTTTGTAAATTGTAATTTATGACTTTCTCAACTCAAAGTTTGTCGACCACTGGTCTATCTCTCCTAACTTTGGACTCAATAAAGCTTTTAGTTAGTATATATAAATATTTTGCTTATACCATGGGTACTAAAAATTCCTTTGTTGGAAACATAAAAGATAAAATATATTCTATAGATAGAAATTTTTCACCACAGATTTTCATACAAAGTACAAAACGAATTAACATTTACTTCTCTTTGTAACTGAATACAAAGCTTCTAGTATTAACCAGTTACAATTTCTACGTATAAACGACTAAAGTCAACTTTGTACTATAGTAACAGTTGTAACATTGAAAGTTAATAAAATTACTGTTAAAAGGATATTTTTAGACTTTCATGGGTATTGTATGTGTATCGTATATACTTTAGGAACGACTATACTGATTAAGAGACATTTTGTTAATGTTCCTTGAAGTTTGAGTAGAGTAGTTATGAAAATCTCCGAAAAAATTGTAACAATTACACCTATATTTCTAACAATTATAAGTTTCAAGGCAATAAATGCCTAGAACTCTAATCTAAGAAAAGTTACATATGTTTCTGTAAACAGTTTATTTCGCTACCGATCTAAAAAAAAACTACCTCTTTTTATTTATATATGTATTACAATGGGCAAATTGGTAGGCGGTTTATTTAAGTGGCTACCGATGCCTATACAGTTAATACTGTTACCCGTATCCCGTTTGCCTTTTTATATATTTCGTATATTTAAAAATAATAATTACCAGCAGACGTCGTCTTGCTCAAATTTCCAATCTTCTTTAGCTTTTTCATAAAATGTGACAATGGAGGTATGTTAAAATACACCTCATATATTCATAAATGAAATAATTTTACATGTCACGTCATTCACAAGGTCTAGTAGGAATGTCATCTGTTGAAAGTATTCTGAAGTAGCAACTAAATCTGCATTTTTGGTACTGTTACATAATCTTTCGACTTCTGCTTTCTTTCTTTTCTTTTAAACCTTCCCTGAAATAATAGGGATGAAACAAAATAAACCATTTAAAACCGTCCAATGATTTTATATTTTTAACGAGACTAGCGAACAATGAATGAGTTTCAAATATATCCGTCTTCTTCTTCTAGATCTTTTCCCATTACTCTAATACCTTAACTCCAGTTACGTCCTTCTTCTCCATGTTCTCCATTTAGCACGATTAGGTTTTTTATTTATATTACAAGGTGCAAACAATCAGGCGATTCACCGAAGTAATCACTTTGGTGAACCGTCGCCCAAGGACATCTGCTCAACCAAAATGGTTGCAGATGCGTTGCCGGCTTTTAAGAAGGTTTGAGGCCACCGGGAATGATTATATTTCGGATTAGGTGCCTCACTCTGGTCTTTTTCGTCCGTCGTCAACCAGGAGGTTGGTGGTCGTCCCCGTTTTTTGTTAGATGGTAAACCAGAGCCAGTTTCACTATGTAATTTGGGCGTCTTCGTATATAACCATATTAGCTTATGCGTCTCGTTTTTCTTTGAATTTTTCAACTACTCACACTGTATTGTACAGTTATAGTGAAAATGGCGTGTCTAGGGGTTTGTACTAGAGTCAGGCGAGAGGTACATCTTTGTGTCGTTCAATATTGTAACCACATGACCTATAAGTAAAATAAATCTCAAAGGCCGGCAACGCATCTGCGAGCCCTCTGGAGTTGCAGTTGTCCATGGGCGTCGGTAGTCACTTAGGTGAATCGCCTGCTCGTTTGCCCCTTGTTATATAAAAAAATATATATTATAAAGAGGAAAGATTTGATTGTTTTCATTGAAAAGGTTCTGAAACTACTGGACCGATGTGAAAAATTCTTTCACCATTTGAATCCTTCATTGTTCCTATTGAACATAAGCAATATATTATTTTAGAAGAATTTGGGATCCGTATGAAAACCGGTGCGACCGCAAATAGAGATATAAATAATTGTGTATACTGTATATGCCTAAATATATCTTCTTGCATACACATATATTTACATAAATGTTTATATGTTAGTATTTTTTCTGTCTTTGTTTCTTCCTCTGCTATACGATGGACTCCATATCCGCATGGTCATCCAAGAAATCCGTCACGTTTAGATTTCAACTTCAAGTGCTGTGTGAGTTAACCCAGTTATGGAAGATGACATACGAACCAAACCACTATTATTGAATTACGTCCACTGATGAGCCTTCAGTTATCCTGACGTGCCTTTATATACATAAACTAAATGTCACCTATCACCAGATCTGACGGAACGTACGAGGATGAAATATGGCAAGGGATAGCTTATAGTTAGTAGACGTCCGCAAAGAAAGGATTTTTCGATAGGGTCTTTTTTATGTTACAAGGGGCAAACGAGCAGACAGCAGGCAGCTAAGCGCCTACTGACGCCCATGGACATATGCACGACCACGACGCAAGCAAGCGTTGCCGGCCTTAATGACGAGTTAAGGCCACCGGGAAGTCTCACAAACCGAACGATACGCGACAATAGTACCATCACTTGATGTGACAGCATTGCCTCCACTTCACGCCGATCTGCCTTTATATACATAAACTAAATGTCACCTATCACCAGATCTGACGGAACGTACGAGGATGAATAAATAAGTGGGTTATGCGTGACAAACTTATTTAGGCTGGCTGTTTGGATAGGCGCTTAACTAAGGTTACATACACAACGCAACGACCAACATAGATTTTAAATTGCTGCCCTGCAATTTTGGTTTATATACAATTAAAAAAAATTAAAATAAATAATTGAATTATGTAGGTTTATATATTTTTACTAGGTATAGCCTATATATATAATTCTTGAATTAGCCCCCGTGAATTCAGCGATTTTGTAGAACTTTGAAGGTTTTTATTTTCTTCGTGCGGAAGCCTAATTATTTATCTAAAAGCATATTAATATTAGTCTTTGTTATTAGGCAGATAAAAATTGTTTTAACTTGCGTAAATGCTGTTGGTATCGTGTATACTATATAGGCATGTGCAATTAGTAAAAAAAAAAAATTCTACCTTGTAAACAGACCCTCCATTAAATTTATATGTATAGATGCAGGCTTTCTTTTGTGGGGGCACGAGGAGGCATGCAGTGCCCCCAAGGGAATTCCGAAAATATAGAAAAATCGCCTTAAAATGTGACGAAAAATGGAGAATGAAATAGGCGCGTAGAACCAGTCCACTTGGTAGAAGTTGTACTTATTTTTAATTTATTTAATACAAATAACATCACTATTCTAAAGTGACGTTTAAAATGTATATAATTGCTTATAGAAATTGTTGTTTTGTATTCCCATACTTCAACTATGCTCAAATCACTTCAAAACACAGTAGCAACGGGTAGGAATATTATGAACGTAAACTATGGAGAATCACCGTGCCCCAAAAAAAGTGACTAAAAATGCCTATATAGATGGATAAATAAGAAAAAGTTTGAATATTTATTGTTATTATACAAATTTTACGATCTCAGGTTGGTATTAATATTCTCAAGTAGGATATCGTGCCATATGGTGAAAGTGGATAAAATAAAGTAATTTCGCATACTCGGCAAACAGTGCATCACTGATATTACCCGGTATCCGAAACACGAAGGAGTTCAGATATGTTGAAAACCAATGTTAGAATGAATCACCCATCTATCACCTGGCCGAGATAAGAACCTCCTTAAAGTCGACTCAAGTCCCGGCCACTGATTAAGCTCCAACCTCCTCAAGCGCCAGCTTTAGCCGAAATTAAACGTGCTTCTTAGCGGCATGTAGCTATTAAATAAAATAAAGAAGGAGCAGTAGAAATATTCCCAAAGATACAAGTGAGAAAACATCCTTACTAAAAACCTTTTAGATAGGTACAGAGTCGGCTCAAAACAATTCCCTCCCTTTATTCATTAACTAGTTTACAAATCGGACAAGCGCAAGTTGTAGTTGAGATTAAATTCACTTCGGCGCGGCGTGCAGCTATTAGTTATAACTTGAAATAAGTTGCGCGGGTGTTGGGACGCCTATTTCCTTGTTATCGTTGTTTCTATTAGAGCAATATGAAGTTACCTACGTTGGATAGTTTCCTGTACTTCGGAGGGTATATTTGACTATATTTCCTTTGGTACTAATAGGTTGTTCCTTGATAGAATCAGTTTTTTTTTAATGTTGCTCCACTACGGGGTAAAGTTCTCTCCCAGTTTACTCTATTTATATCTTTACGCGCCATGACGGGGTTACACATCCCGAGTATATTGCGACGACTTGTCGTCACAGTCGACATCAAAAACAAAATCCTACTTAAGTTAATATAGGATAAGTATGGCCATCTACCAGCGTAACGACCATGTCATCAAGGAAATGGCTGCCCCGAAGAAGCCCGAAAAAAAACTAGGACTGCAGAAAAATAATTAAATCGAAGATGACAATAAAATAAAAAGAAGAAGACAAGAAAATAACAATAGCACGGGCATTCAGCCCCTGGAGTATACAATGACAATAAAAAAATAAGTATCGAAGTCTTTGTTAAAAATTACATAAACTTGGGGGCACTTTTTTTTTTTCCCACAATTCGTCTCCGCCGCCTTAGCTTTCTTTCTAACTCATAATTTTCCACCCCCTGTTTCTGGCCGCCCCCCCCCCCCCCGGGTCATTGGCTGGCGATGCAACAATAGTAGTAGGAACTTGAGGCTTACAAATTTCAGTGCAAACTTTCTAGCGTTGTAGCTATTAAAAAATTACTATATCTACAAAAGAAATGTGAATAAGACTAGACAAAGAAAAAAAAGAAAGGTACTCTGTTCGCGGTGTCACATTACCACCTGAAAAAAGAAAACCTGTATTAATTTCCCACGTGATGGGAGCTATCATCGCAATATCAATCATCCAAAGTAAGACCACACACTACTGACAGACGCACGGCTTTGTTGTTGATTCACTTTTTGCCGACATGAATGGACTGCAAAAACGGTGGCTGTGAGCTGTGGGGTGACTACGATATATGGGTAATACGTGAAAATATTTATTCTGTTATTCTGGTGATGTTATGGCGTCGAAGTGAGGTGGATATTCGACTTAAAAGCCACGTAGATCAGATTTAAAAAGATCTTACGCCAAACTCATTCGAGTATCACACTACGTTACAACATACGGTGGCAGCAGGAGAGTACGTTGTTTAAAACATATTGGAAGTTCTTTTGTCATGTAAAATATGATCATTCTACTCTTTTTTATTCTAGCTATAGAAATTCCTATAATTACGAGTATATTCTTATAATTGCTTCTGCATATCCATTAAAGCCACACACACCTTATAACTTACCAGCAAATATATAACTAAAGATGATGATTTATACATAATTATAAATTAGATACCCTTTGATATTAGGATAATAAAAAATAAATATAAAATAAAAATACTCAGCTTAGAAAAACTAGTTTTCAAGCTTAGTATCAAAGTTAAGTGCTGACAAGATTAAATCCAGATTTTCAAAATGGAAAATGATTGTCAAAAACCTAAATAGTTGGCATTCAACTTCTTGACACATGCAAAGGCCACAAAATAATGAAGGGCTGCGTAAAATATTGTTTTGAAATATTATATTTATATTTCTTTTACGTTTACTTCTAGAATATACGGTAATTATATATATAAGTTAAAACTTTACTAGCATCTTAGTAAGTACTTACTTAATAAGTAGGTACTTTAGTAATATTTCTGAGCTGCATTATGTTTTATTATAAATTACAAATATTTTTCCGCGTTACATAACTGTCTTCTCGGCCACCACTCCTGAACGGGTTATTTCTGGAGTAGCGTAATTGATTCAAGGTGACTCTGTCCAATAGATAAATTAAAGGAACAAAACAAATCCCCAAATTATCGACCGCATGCGGACCGTAGCGGGCGGCTTTCCCAGCCGGCGGCGGGGTCATTGACCCCCATTGTTTATTACCAATGATTGCAGTTTATTTCTTGTCGCAGATCGCAGACCAATCCGACAAGTGCCTATGTTGTAATAATTATACGATTATAAATTATATTCTCGCATTTCTTTATATTTTTTTAAAGATTTCTCTATAGATATTTCGGATGTTTTTGTTTATTTATTAGAAAAAAAATACTAATTTGCTTATGAAATGGAAGACTATATAAATAGTCGACCCTACACAAAAATGTTTTAATATCGGTCAAATTTCGTAACTTACTTTGAGTCCATCTTACATTAAGTGAAATCATTGTCAGTTTCAATAACAATATGTAATTATGTATAGTCTTTAGTGTTCGCAGACAGTAACAATAGTTAATGTTTACCTCATTAGTGCCTCAAACGGCCGATGTCGTATGAAAGGAGTTGCAAAACCTACGAGTATATATTTGTAGTGCGAGTGTCGCGCAATGCACTGCAGCTGTCGCAACACGTCCTAACAGTGCTGATGTTGCCGACAGCCCCGTATGAAATTCCACACTTGTTTAGAAGGTTTGCTCAAATACCCCTGAATTCTACGTTGAGGAGTAACGAAAATATAGAATCATAGAGCAACAAAGAAATAACCTCAAAATATTGCATGTATAGTTTTGGAAAAGTTATATAATTGTTAATATTATATTCTGAAATATTTTTACTATGGAGCCTTTGTAGACTTATCTCAGCTGATCATAATTATGATAACTTAAAAAACTATGTATTGGAATTTTAAAATATTCAGACTTTATTAGGAGGAAATCGTATCTGCTTTTAATCTAGTTAGTAAATATTTGTAATTTGCAAAACTGAATTATAATATTTGTGATTATATAATTTCTGAATTTACAATATAACTATTTAATATTAAATTCATATCAATGCTACTAAAATTAACGGTAAAAATAACTAATATTAAAGCAAGAGAACCTAGAACATCTTTTAGTCCGATAAACAATTAAAGTTTTTTTCTTTTTATATACAAGAAGTAACCAAACATATCCATTCCTTTTTAAATCACCACAGAAAGTAATTAAACGTATTGTGGCGAGCTAGAAAGCGCTGAAAAAAGCGGAATAGGAAATAAAAGGGAGGAGTAGGGCGATTTCTCACCGGTCGGTCCATGCATCGCCATAACGCCGCGGGGAAAGTAGGCACGCGCGCCCTCCGCTTGTGTAACAGCGGGCACCGACCCGACGCGGACAGTTGAAAGAATTGTAACAAATTCTATATTTTCATTACTTTCGTCAAGCGGGAGTCGCCGCTGTAATAATCGTATAACCTCTAGAATACTTGTCAATTTTTATATACTTAAGCGACTTTCAATGAATCTTTTTTGTAATTTGTAACATTTTAATGTGTGAATAAGTACTTAAGTACCATCAGAAAGTGCTAAAATAAAAACAATGCTATTTGAGAGAGATTTTAACACGAATTTCTATCTCGCTCCAGTTACCATGGCAACGCTGTTCAATGTCCAACGCGAAAAGATCGTTATCTCAAAGATGTACACACTAAATTTAAAGACGTTTGTTTATAGACGATTAAAAGAATCCAAGATTGTAGTTTTGGACCGTCTATAAAGGCTATTTAAGTTATTTGGTTCTTTATATCCATGCTCGTCTGTTCCTAAGGTACACAACTTGCCTGTGTTAACAACCAACTGATATATTCTCGTATATGATTTTTTTTTAAATACCAATGCACCTATTTCACTCATTTGAATCACTAATTTGTTTGATAAGTATAGCCAAACATAAATCAAAATGAAATTAATTATATTGTTGATGTGGCGTTTAATTTCGACTGACAGCCGTCAGTCAGTTTTAAGAAATCTTTCATAAAAGTGACCATTTTTTTTACCAGGAAAATGTATTTACGGACTAAATTTTTCGAACAGGAAACTAAACACACAACGACACTTAAGATAAGACACTTCGTCTAATTTTAAGGAAACTAAATAAAAAATTAAGTGCCTAATTTTATTAAATTATTATATCGAGAATCGATTACTGGGTACTCTCCTTAAGTATTCTATTTCACCAGTAACCCCCACATAAAGATGAAGAGTTTGTTTGTTTGTTTATTTGAACGCGCTAAGCTCAGGTACTACTGGTCCGAATTGAATAATTCTTTCAGTGTTATATAGCCTAGATAGATAGAGATCGATAGAGAGGGCTATATATTATCAGGCTAAAACCAATAGGAGCGGAGCACCGATGAAGAATGTTTCAAAATCAGGGGCTTTTTCCCTGTTAAGAGCTTCCGCTGCGCGCACTGCGTAAACGGTTAAAGTTTCACAAAAATCATCTATGACAGAATTGTTCCCCTTTAAAAGTTCTAATTAAAAGCGATAGCGTTTGTCTATGTTTTAAGGTTGGTGCACTATAGTCTTTTTTTGCTGGCCAAATTTATTCTAAACTGCATTACTTGTGAAGGTGTTTCTATAAACACGATATTAATCCTTATCCAAAAACTAGTTTTTAAACCCGTAAGTGATAAAAGTGCCCCATGCGAGTGGACGAAGTAGCGGGGTACAGGGAATAAAATATACGTAAAAAAAACATAGCATATATGTATGTAAGTTAGACGTGCACAAGAGACGAGTAGGTAGAGGAGTATCAGTGTTGATGAATTCCGCATGCCGAGGCGCCGTCTTCCTGGATGACGACGGCTATGTTAATTATTGTTTATCAATATAAGTCGTCGCTAACGCACATTAGTGAAGGCAGCGCGTGTGCGTTTGTCAGAGCGGCCTAGTAATGCACATTACTCGGCTCTGTACAATATGAAGTTAGGTATACATGTTGTCTTCTATTTTATAAAACTTTTGAGGAGGTCGTGGCCCCATCAGTGGTCGGCATTTGAGTCAATCGCTAGGTTAAGTAATCCCTTGCTGTCACCGGGTGATAGATGTGTGACCCATTCTAACACTGGTCTCTATTTGATATCCGACCTCCTCGGTGCTTCGGAAGGTACATTAAACAGTGGAACCCGATTAATGTCATTGGGTGATATTAGACGTGAGGTTGCAGAAATCGTGGTGGTTCCGAGGATGACGTCAGATGGCAATCGGTCATTCAATGCCAGTCGGCCGATCAATGAAGGGAATTTAAATGGATGTTACGGAAATTAATATGGTTGGATGGATTATTAAATTAAAACATTCGTTTTACTTCACTAATTTCATATATGGTTCTCGTCAACTACTGGTCGCTAATGCTTTGCCGAGGAAGTGGTTCATTACGCGGCGGCAGTAACCGCGGAACTGGCGGCGCACGCTAGTGTTTTTGCTGCGACGTCGCCCGTTCCGCTCTCTTAAACAGATACGATTGCGTGCCGGCAGATAGCCGCTCATACTCCACGCCAGATACTTCTGTCACGACTAATTAAAAGGATTAAATATTTACAATTAATTTGGCGTATCAATTCTAAGTATTATATGAGAGGAATCGCACGACGAGTCGTAATGCGCAGCAGTAGAGAGCGCTGTACGAGCGATTTATTTGAAACTAATTTCCGCGCTTATTTATACCGCTAACTTTTTCTGACGATTCTGTTGCCTTCAAGAAATATTGAATGTAGCAAATGCGAAAATATTATCAGAAATCATTGATGATGAGAGAATCTATTAAAAATGTACATTTCATGAACCATCTAGGGGGTGCCATCGCGCATTGAGTCCATCGCGTTGCAGAGAACGAAACCAGATACTCAGACAATACCTGGGACTTGCGACTCACTTGTAGGTTTGAGGGGACCCTATACTATAGGCATTATCCGTCACTTTCACTGACATCATTATTAAAAACATAAAATTCAAAATTTAATATTTTATCTATTAAATATTGTAGCCTCAGGTACAAACCCAGACCTCGCTGGGGTAATGTTGCGCCTATTTTTAGAAGCTCTCAAATTGTGAGAATTGATTCTTCTAAAAGAAAATCTTAATACGTATAATACGTAATACTTATGGAAGTCTTTTTTACAAAAAAAATAAATAAACGGTCATTATTTAAATTGCTAATTCGAATCCATGAGAAGCGCCTACAAATTTATATATATACTTAACTCTTAATACAGCCTTTTAACCTGTAGGTTACAAAATATGGACACTAAATAATCAGTACATAATATATAGTAGGCAAGGGTTTGTGTTTATTTGCTAAAATACTACTTTTTTCCAAGATTTTACCACATGAATGAAAAATATAGTAAGAACTCCAATGTTCTTAATTTTTTTTTTATTTACAGCAGAGTATGCAGTTTTGAATAGTACCTAATCGGTAGCTAGGCATGAAGCGCAAGGAACTAGTTTCGACTAAAACACAATAAAGATGCGAAATGTTTTGTGAATCGCACGTTTGGTACCACAGACACGTCCGAGATGAGGTAAATTGCGGAATGTGGCCCAAGGATGGGCGGCGAAAGTGGCTTTGTTTCCCACAACTGGGTTAACATTATGGAAGTAAATCTTGAGTTTCCCCAGAAGGTAGTGGGCCTGTCTATGTACCTATTGGTGTTATAGTGAATTTAGTCGTTTCAATACTTTGAACATGCGCCATATTTAACGTTACCGTGCTACTAATAACTATACTATTGAATAAGAAAATGATGTTAGCCACTGGTCGGGCTTTTTATTTCTTGAGCAATGACCAACATCATCATAAATGAAGAACATATATAATCTTAAGAAAATTAAGTATTGCAACTGAAAATAAGCTGTTTCGTTTTGGCATTCTGCTCTACATGATACAAAATGAATCATAAAAAGTTATCGATTTATTTGTTGTCCGATTTTCAAGCCGGTGAGAAGTCTCGATGTCAACTCCGTACTCTTTCACTCTTATGTCGTTGATCTTCGTGAAAGTATAACTCCACACTAAATTCCGATACTGTGCATTTCTAGTTTTAATGTACACCTAAAATTAATATTTTATATTATTTGTACAGTTTATTTTTATGAATTACCTCTTTCTCACTTTTATACTCTGTTGGTGCTTCTTTTGTCATAATTATGTATCATTTTTTTTTGCTTAATAAAATCCGTGTTGTGGCTCCTGTAATTAAAGTAATAAATAAAGCCTTTTGAACCTTTCCGGAGTCTTCTAAGAATTAAACATTTTTTCGCGGAATGTTAAAATAAATAACTCTAAAACATCAGTGTAAAATAAATAATAAATAGTCGTGAATCGTCAAATGTCGAAACCAACCATAAATAAATCTTTCAGTAGCGCCACCTCTTGGTGTTGCAACTTATATTCGACGCTGACATCGTTGAAGTTCTTGACCAGTATTAAGCAGGATGATATTACAATAATGGTGTTTTTTTTTACTTGTGGATATTAAAATTAACATTAAGTTCATGGAAACTGGCCTTCCTACATATATAACGGAAAACATTAGAACAAGGCTGGAATATTCTTGTCATTTGAGACTTATTAAGGTCAAAGTAACAAGAAAATATATTTTCTCATACAAGAAATACGTCTACCTAGTATACAATAAACACAGAATCAATAAACTGATTTCTATATTTGTTTAATATTCAGGTGAAAAGGATAATAATCCCCCTTCGAATAGGATTCTCCCAAATTGGGAGAATTCTATTGTTTTGAATTGTTCCAAAAAACGTGTGTTGTCGTCAATTATTTTTTTATGTAAATGCTTTTCAAGAAATGAATTTCATGAGTGTTTTCTGTTGTCAAATATTTTAAAACCTACTGTAGATTCTGTAAATTTATTCTGTAAATTTGTATGTATCAAAACAAATTCATATAAAGGCATTTACATTCATGTCAGGACATTTCTTAGAAAAAATAAAAATGGCCAAGAGCGTGTCAAGACACGCTTATATAGAAGGGCTCCGTAAATGATACGCTATGAACGTATTTGTTAAATAACTTCAAAGGTTGTTGTCCGATTTCGTTGTCGTCCGTTTCTAATGAGTTCTTAGCATGTTCCATCAACATGGAAGTCTCTACGTCTAATAGTTTGGGAATGCTAGACCACTTTACCGGCAGGCAGACGAACGGACAGACGGACAGAGTGAAATTATAAGAGTTCCTTGTTTTACTACGGAATTCTAAAAAACAGAAAAAATCATAATACCATTTGCATCTAACGTGGAATCCGAGTTAGGTAAGTAAATAGTTTGATTTAATATGGCAATTACATGGAACGTGCAAGGTCTTGTAGGAAAGGCGAGCAGAGAACAAACAAGTATGGCGATTGGCAGACTCATTAGAAAATGTATGGATTGCTTAGTTTTTACAGACGTAATTAAAGACGCCATTTTAGGTCAAATTGCTGTTCAGTTGACATAGTTATCATAAGTTAAATATGTCAAGTAATTCAGAGCATGACGAGACTTCTGTTTCGCCAAGTGGAGGGGACAGATTGGGGAAGTACCTCTACCATATAAAAAACCCCATCATTTTCAGCAAATTTAGCCTCAGCTTAATTGTATTGTTTCAAGCTTTCTTTTATTATTTAATTGTAATTTATTTTATTTGTTTGTATGGATTGTCTACTGACCTCTAGCTAGCACCTTTACCCACTTCTCCTGTGTAGTTATCTGAATGTCAATACAATCCGGCTAAAAGAGGACGTCGGAACTAAAGCGTGTTAGAGCCGCTCGTGACTCAGGGTGACCCGGCGCCGTCCATCTCACCGACCACTTTACACACGCCCACCGCAGCTGAGCTGAGTCCGACGCACGTGTCTGTGCGACTTTTTAACACTTTCACCTTTGTTGTTTTGATAAATATGTAATGGACCGAAAAGAGAAGTAAGGACACAGATTTCTTATTCGTTATGTGGACTATGTAAGTTCAGAAAACCATAGCGAAAATTATGCTATTATTATATACAGAATTGGTATTGTGTTCCTGGTATTGGAATCGGTATGGGGAGGGGGTTCTACAACGTGCTATCAAACAACCCGATGTTGTGCTTTAAACCCATAAAAATTACCCCTTCTGGGATTTTTAATTATGACTTACTTTTGAACCAAAACTTAAAATTAGTTTCTTGAATAAATGCTTTAAAAGTACTCACCGTACTAGCAGGGTGTGCCGGCACCAGCATGACAGGTGCTGGTGGAGGTTTCCTGGTTTTTCTGACACCCTTGCTCCTGGGGCGGGTGGTATTTGTAGCTACCACCGGGTGGTGATGACCCAGCCAACGCGTCACCAACTTTTCCTTGCTATTCGCGCTGCCGTACTCTGGAGGCTCTTCCTATAGCACCAACAATAAGAAGCAAAGTGTAAGATGTAAATATTGCCACCTTTAGGGTGCCCACCAACTGCCACCAACAGCAGACAAAAAAGGGATAGCCCAGGAAAGTAGGAACATATCAGACTAAAAAAGTTGTATATAAAAAGAGAATGGGATTATGATCCCGTATGCTCGCGGATGGTGATGCCTAGCCTGAGCTGCTAGTACTGGAGTAAAGCCTGAGGACTGAGTAGTAGGGAACCTTAGACTGTTGAAAGGTGCCTCTAGGACATAAGAATGGAATGGTATTTGACAAACGTGTCCCACACCGTCGGTAATAAAGAGTACTCTCGGTATGACACACAGCAAGGAACCATGTTTCAGTATTTGCCGCGAGGTATATGCGTAAAAGCAAAGCGCAGCTATTATAAAAAGATGCAAATGAATGACATTCATACAACATATTGTAAGGTTTTCTTATTATTATATATGGTAATGGGTCAGGTCAGGTGAACCATAAAAACACAATTAATTATAATTTTATTTATAAGGCTGAAGAAAACTTGTGCTTTCTTACTGTTGTCGTGTTCCCACGCTGTCCATTAACTTGAGAAATGTTTTACGTAAAAATAATTTCGCAACCGCCAGTTACGACATCGGCTATGTGAACTTTGAACCTTTTAAAGCCCAAATACAACCTTTCAATACGAAAGCGTTTACTAGGTTTAAGTTTAAGTTTATGATTCACGAAAGTTATTCGAGAACAATGTTTTCACAAACTGGAAACTACAACAATTTTAGGAATTTTAAAATGATGCATATTGAATCATGTATGTTCAAATACATGGTAAACAGCTGAACCGATTCTCATGTTTTTATGTGTAGTTGAGTGAGTCTCTTGATAGTTTTAAGTTACAATTTGAGCAGACAGATGGTACTGTGATCGATTATAAGGATTCCCCATTCGGGTTAGATGTCGTTTTCATGAAATATTAAAAAATATGCTATATGTGCGGGACAACGAACACATAGTTTAATTAATCTTAAGTTCAGATAATATTTTATAGGATAGGATTAAAATAGGCAACAGTAAGAATTCTTTAATTGTGTACATAAATTCTTGATTAATACCGAGTCATTCGTCATAGTCAGACAGTAGTACAAACTCATAGTCAGACAATAGTAGAAACATAATTTTGTATTTGTTTTGGTTTTTTATAAGTTTCGGGCATAAATTATGTACCAATAGATAGGGAATATATAGCACTACATAGATAAATACATAGGAAAATAGATGGTGAAATGGCGCGATTTGGGGGAGGCCTATGTCCAACAGTGGACTATGATAGGCCGATGATGATGATGATGATGAACAACTAGTTAATCATGTTCAACATCAAAACAACTTGTATTGAATAGAAATATCATTTTTCAATGTCCACAGCGTTCGTTCTGTCCTTTTCATCAGGTTTTACAATCTATGAATCCGAGACGCTGTCTCATTGGAAAATTTAGCGTAAAGCATCTACGAGGCTTTGGGTACTCACGGTAATCTCAACGCATTAGACCTCATGTGAAAAAATAATATTATTTTTATATGATATATAGAGGGTGTTTCTACAATGTAAAGGATGCGTACAATTTGGTGAATTTTTAATATATATTAATTTTTTTGTCCCTAATTCTTCTACACATTATAGGAAATAGCGTAGGATTATTCTCATACAACACGCCTGTGCGGCCCCAAATGCGTTTATTATAACATTCTATATATAAAAGTATATAGATACTTCTCATCAGAAAAATGTGTATATTTAGGAATATATGCCAAATAAAAAAGTCAATGTTTTGATTTTTCTGATAGAATTATATTATATATTAGCTGTACCCCACGACATCGTGCGCGTGTGCCACTTTTATAAAATAGAGGTTTAAAAATAGTTTTTGGATAAGGATTAATATTACGTTTATAAAAAGACCTTCACAAATAATGCATTATTTTAAAACAAATTTGATTAGCATAAAAACTGAACAAATCTTAAAAGATATACGTATGCTGTCGCAGACTTATATTGTATTCAGAACTCTAAAGGAGAACAATTTTGTCAAACATGACTTTTGCGAAACTTTAAACATTTACGCAGCGCAGGCAGCGGAAGTTCTCAATTGGGAAAAAGAACTCCCGATTTTGAAACAGTCTCCATTGGTGCCCCACTCTTATTGTTCTCAGCGTGATAATACATAGCCTTCCTCGATAAATCTAACACTAAAAGAATTTTTCAAATCGGATCTATATATCCTTAGATTGCCACGTTCAAACAAACTCTTCAGCTTTATATATTACTAGATTACAGAATAATATTAATGCGTTATAAGAGCAGTGTTACAGAGGGTATTACAGTATTCACTAATCATAAATGGCAATCAAATTGGTTCTAGCGCAGTCTTATGATATTTTTATTATGATTGCTGATATCTACGTACTTTCGAATGACTTAATTCCGTTTAACCCCACTTATTACGATCAGTTTATACGAAACAAAATATCGCCTCACATTAACGTAACGACTAGAAATTGTTTAGGAAATTCATGATCATTGATTGCATAAAATCATTTGAATTTCGTATCGATGATGGTGACTTTCTATTTTGTCGGATATCAGTGACTCTACTTGTTTGATGTCGTGTCAGCTAAGTAGTAAAATGGCAACGTTTCACCTGCGAGATCAAAGTGCCAGTGTCATGACAATTTTGCACTTTCATAAACATCCAACAAGCATGATTGTTTTTATCTTACTAATTGTAGACATTATTTACTCATCACTATTTTTACTCATAGCCGCTACACAGGTTTCGTTAAATCGTTGCGAAATAGCTGTACAGTTTAAACTGCACAGTTTTATCGATACGCGTGTATGAAGAAGCGTTTTTGATTAAACTGTCCAGTTTTTTCGCAACAATTTAACTGTACAGTTCTTTCGCAACGATTTATCGAAACGTGTGTAACGGAAAAAGAAACAATCACGACTAATATACAATAGATAAAACTTTAAACATATATCTAACAAATAGTCTTGCAGTCGTGCAAGAAGACAACTATTTCACGGTTAAAAGTATTAACTTACAATGAAACTGAGGCTTTACTAAAAATCGCACACAC
>JANCMC010006173.1:998622-1012710 GCA_024363005.1 Charaxes varanes
TGCAAGAAGACAACTATTTCACGGTTAAAAGTATTAACTTACAATGAAACTGAGGCTTTACTAAAAATCGCACACACACACACATACAAAACACATTTGTGTTTTGTGACATGCAGATTCATTCACACATATGTACAACCAAACGCACACATACACATTCTTATTGCATGAGAATAAGAAAAATTATAAAATAAACATTATATATGTAGTTTCAGTAACCTAAAGTTAAATTATCTTAATTACTAATTTTGTGAATTGTGTTATAGGAAGAGCGAGTCCTTCTGGCACAGCTTTTATACGTAACAGAAGGTCTCTGCCCTTTTGAATATTGTAAAATTTAAACAAATAAATTTTCATTTCAATTGACATTTCAAGCAAATATAAAAAAAAATAACCCTTATGACGTAATAAAAAAACCTACATAATAAAATTAGTTAGATAATAAAATAAAATACATCGTCACGCATTTAGGACTAAAAATTGTCTCATGTTAGCCCTAGCTGAGACGTTTATCTAATTGAGCTGCATTGCTAATACTTCACAATGAAATAGAGACTAGTGCTTTAGTCTATAATAAATGATGTAAACGAGACGTTTTGTTTTGTTACAAATAAATAAATAAATTGCGACACAAATGATGATTTGTGTTTCAGGTTTAGCGAATCTCGTAGAGTTGGAGATCGGCGAAAACGAATATCTAGAGGAAGTTAAACGGAGTACATTTACGCCGCTGACGAGCCTGAGGGTACTACATTTGTGCCACAACCGCAATTTGCGCTACATCAGCCATAACGCCTTCCGCGGCATAAAAGACAAATGGACATTGAAAGAGGTAATAAACTATCTCATATCCGCTACGAACGTACCGATAAATCGTTGCGATTTAACTGCGCAGCTAAATAAAACGTTGAATTAGGCACCGTGAGGAACCTGTGCAACAAACGCAACGATAAAACCGCGCGGTTCGAACCGCACGGTTAAATCGCAACGGTTTATCTAATACGTTTGTAGCGAGCATTACTTAACAAACAGCTGAAACGGCATAAATTTGATTAAGCAAGTCAAAGTATCATAAAATATAATGAAAGCTGAAGAGTTTGTTTGTTTACTCGAACGCGCTAATCTCAGAATCTACTGGTCCGGTTTGAAAAATTCTTTCAGTGTTAGATACACCATTTATTGAGGAAGGCTACAAATAGGCAATATCATCACGCTAAATCTATTTTTTTTTACATAATTTTAGGCGGACGAAGTCGCGGTTGCGGCTAGGTATATAGATAAAAATACCACCGCGCACAAACCCACGTACGCACATAGGTGTATAGAGTAAAAATAATTCAACCGTAAACTTGCCCTTGAAAGCCTTGCGCAAAATAGGCCCTTTCAGTATTAAACCAGTTTAAACTATAACATCAATGTGCAAAAAAATTACAATTAAAGACCATATTTAAGAAACTTTTTATTACTTAATTTTCGAGATAAAACACCAAACGAAACGAAACGAACGAAAATCGCTGCATCCCCAACCGACTTCAAAATAGGTGGAGGTTCTCAATTCGACTGCATTTTATTCAATTAGAGGTACCACCACGCTTTCAGTCCTTTTGGTCTACAACCGAATTGGGCCGGCGCGTCCGGATACCAGTAACTCTTTATCACATAAGATCGGCGTGAAGTGGCGGCAATGCTGTCACGTCAAGTGCCGACAACGTGTGGTTGGAGTGGGCGTCGGTAGTCACTTATGTGAACCGCCTGCCCGTAAGCCCCTTGTTACATAAAAAAAGAACTTTCGACCGGGTGTACCGATTTTGATGATTCTTTTTTATTTGATAGCTGGTGTTTCCCGTATGGACCCGTTTCAATTCGATTCAATTCTGAAAATTTGAAGTCGTTTTTTTTTGCCTTTAAAGAAAGATAAAATATTTATTTACCGTAAGATATTTTGCTTGTAAAATTTCAGAGTTAAAAAAAAAACATTACGGAGATTCCTCGAGCAGCGACCGGAGCGGATAATTTAAATATTTCCAAATCAAAGTAAAGCCACTAAAAGTTGACTGATACTAAAATAACACGAATTTATACCAAAAATAAAATGGCCTACAACTCGTCAAGACACGCTTATAATACAGAAGGGTTCCGTATCTGCTTCGCTATAAATTATTCGCTTCATCTGCGTAAAATAAAGCTTGCAAGAGCGCTTAGACCTCCTTCTGACCTTCGGAACCTATAGAAAAATCCTTTCTTAACGGATGCCTACTAATTATAAACTACCTCCTTGTCGAATTTCGTCACTGTATGTCCCGTGGCTTTATAAGATTTCGTGTCAGGTGACCTTTCGCTTTTATATGTACAGATGAACAACAATTAATCATTTTAGGGTTCCGTGGTACTAAGAATGAATTTCCATCGTTTTGCTCTGTCCGTCTGTTTGTCCGCAAGGTGGTCGTCGTCGTCCCCCCGCAGCATTTTTAAACTATTAGACGTTCTATACGTCCTGCTATGTTTCGTGCTCAATACCCCTTAGGAAAATTATTATAAACGAAATCGGATAACAGCTTTAGGGGTTCTTTAAAAAGTAAGTTAGTTACGGAACCCTTCTATATAAGTGTGTCTTGACACGCTCTTGGCCATTTTATTCTTGTGAATAATAGATTTTATTTTTTAATGTCAGGCTTTGATCCTCTGAATATTAATATGTCGTTACAAATTTAGACACGCACACAGACATACATACAAACACACACACACACACACACACAACGGTCGCACCTACCGCCTCCCTAACCTAATTTTTTTTTAACTGTCCTGAAAGAATTCTTCAAATAGGACCAGTTCTTGAGCTTAGCGCGTTCAAGAAAACAAACAAAGAAACAAACTCTCCATCATTGTTACTAAAATTAATCCCACCAAAAACATTTACATGTACTGCATTTACTTCAGCTCTACACGCCATCACTTTACAAGTCCTAATTTTATGAACTCTCCACTTTATTCATAGTATTATTTGGCTTAGTTGTTTCGCTATATTGTTCATTAATTTTGAGTTATACAATAATTATTGTAGTAGCGAAACGGCCATTGTTATTAAATCGCTGACCTATGGAGAGTTTAAAGAATGTTTAGCCTTCTTCTTCAACTCTATAGTTATCTCGGTCTAGTACCAGGGTCCGCTTAGATTGGAGAAGATGTGGCTTTGAGGCGAGTTAGGATGACCGACTGCCGTGTGACGTCATCTCCGGAACCCCCACAATCTCACGACTAATATCACTCAGTGACATTAATCGGAACCCACAGTTTTACGTATCTTCCGAACCACTGACGTGGTTATTTGCAGAGTAAGAATGGGTTTAAGGGATTTTTAGTATATGAAGGAAATGGTTTCACATTGAAGCTAATACGTCTTTCGAATCTAACTTTCTTTTTTTTACGATGCTCTACAAACTTACCTCGTAAAACTAATGCTACCTGATATCTGAGTGCAATAAGAGCAAACAAATAATACTGGCGAAACTGATGTTACTTTTTACATACATACCTATATATATATATGTAAAGGCTGTAATTAAGTAAAACGTGTATTAAAAACATATATTAAAAACTTTAGAGACGTTCGAAGAAATAACATTGATCACCATCCTCATAATGAAGACTAAAAAAAGGACATTTTTATAGGATGACATCAGATCTGAACTGGTTGGGCAGGGAAGGAAATACGGGCAGTGGAGGTGAGTTTTCATGTACACGTTAAAGGGATCCCTCAAAGCTACGCTTAGGTCACAAGTCCTTGGCACTGCCCTGGTTCCTTCCTCTGCAATAGCTATTGTGCGTTTTATACTTTTCAGCGATCTGGTCGTGCAGATGTCCATGGGCGCCAGTAGGCTCTTCGGTACCTGCTGCCTGCTCGTCTGCCCCCTTGTAACATTAAAAAAAAAAAAACTTCGCCCACGTAAACTTGTGACAGCCTTAAGAATTCCTTAATCGGGCCCTATCGAGAAAATTAATTCTTAGTGGATGTCTACAAGTATAAATTACCTCCTTTTTTACGTGGAGAAACCCGGTTCGGGTACTCATCCGCCCCAAGGGCCACCGGTGGGTTATGTCGAACTCCAACCGACTATAACCCATGGTAATTCTTCCTTACAACCACACGACGGAACATGGGAACGATCTTGTAATCTACCAAACTCCGCCAGATAAACTACCTCATTGCCAAATTTCTTATTGTACAGTCCCGCGGTTTTCGAAATTTTGTGCTAGGTGATCCTTCGCTTTTACCTCTAAAGACAACTACTCATATCATGATCAATAATTATAGTTTACAGTACATATTTGTGGCTCTACAAATTACTGGCTTATTTCGTACGGCCAAAAAGCCAGATTGGAAGCCAATTTCCTAGTGCTTTACCAGTGAAATCTCAATTAACCATTATATGGCGTAGTACATCCTTGTTGCACGGCCAATTGGTTTCTGATTCAGGTCGCTCAAAAGGCAATTTGGTATTGCTCTATCACTACTACAACTTGGAATTGAACAATGGCTGCCAGTCACAGTAGATACAATGCCATTTAAATGGCATTGTGATTTCGTGTATCATTCGTGTATCATAGGTATCATTGTTAGCGATCGACGTTACTATTTGAGTCCAATAATTTGTCATTTTTTTATTGTAAGTAATATATTAAACACTAGTTGTTTCTAGAGTCCGTGCACTGTTAATGTTGTGGATTCACTGAAAGACTTTACGAATAACCTTTGTAGAGTCTATCTCCTGATGATGCTTCGGTGTCGAAGCGAAACGTGCGTTGAGGGTGTCGAAATGTGTTTGAAGGTTTTACTTGCCGTAAACTTGAAATTTGGAACTGGGATAGTCGGTAGATATTCGCTAAGGACAAATTTAGCAACAGGGCCGGATTAAGGACGTGTATGGAGTCTCGCAATTTTGTCTGAAATTTTTTCATGTCTTTTGCTACAAATTTGAAATTTAGCAGACGTAGATGAATTACATTTATAGGACATCGGCCGATTTCACTCCTATAAGTTGTAGACTAAATTCCACAATAATTTGTAGTGGTAGATGATCTGTCTTCTATCTCCTAATATATATATGTATATGAAAGCGAAGGGTCACCGTAACACGAAAACCACGAGACGTACAAAGATAAATTTGGCAGCAAAATAGTTTTATAACAGAAGTATTAGAGACAAAAAATGAAATCTATTAAAATTTCACTTAATTTTAAGCGGATGAAATCGCTGGTAACAGCTAGTATGATATATTTTAGGACGATGATATGAATTAGTTTGGCTTTGCCTACATATATAGATATACTGTAACGGAACGTAATTTTATTTTCAGATTTAAGGCAGAAAGCTATGCTGTGGAGGATAGAGACAACAAACATTCAGATTATGATAAATTCTTATAAAGGACAAGTGTCAGACAAAACTATTTTCCGGTAGTCTACAAAGTGCACTCGGCATAATGGCAGATAACAGGTATTTTAAATGCATTTAATGTTTGTAAATTTTTGAGTAGTAAATAGCCGAAAAATATCAAACTTGGGTCTTCGAAGGAATTCGAAGAGCTCCTCAGAGCATTCCCCGTTATACAGACGGTAGATGACGCACAAAGAAGCAACATCTCTCCGAAGGCCTAAGCTGTCTAGATTGTCTGTAAGATTGGGATCATCAACAATTCGTATTGCACGGCGTTGTACGGAGTCAAGTGTCAGGAGTTGGTATTGAGGAGCGCCAGCCCAAAGATGAGAGCATTGTAAGAGAACAATTGAACACCGACAGCATCAATTATTACACTTCATATCGAGTTTCATTTATTATAACAACATCTATATTACTGTACTAATATTACACTCTTCATTATTTTAAATTTTAGTTTTCATCTGAGTGATTTTTAATTAGATTTTTTTTTTTAATTTCTTACTGTTAAGTTTAATTATTCTTTTTGGTATTTTATTATTATTACTAGCATGTTAAATGTAATTAAATTTATGCTTTGTGACGTAACGGGCGGTGCAAACGTAAATTTTGTTAGAAAAGGCGCAAACTGAAAATCAGCGCTGTGCCATCGCACAGGATTTGGCTGAGTTTGCCACCGTTTGTCATGTTCACGGCTATGAATGTAAAACTTATACTTATGTCTAAAATCTGATGTCTGTAGACATTGTTTCGCAATGAATATATTCTTATCCTTATTTTACTCTGTTAATAATCGTTCGTCAATTACATGCGAGTATCGGCTAATATTAAATATCACGTTTTGTACGATTTTAACACAAACGGTGGACAGCATGTGGATTTGCAGGCGTCAAACGACATTTGGTCATCTTAACTCGCTCCACGGCCATATCCTCAGAAATTTAGCGGACCCAAGTACAAGACCGTGATAACATAGAAAAAGATTACTATAAGATTTGTAGAAGATATATATAAGAGAGTATATTGCTCAATCTCAATAGCTCAATGAACACATGGGCGGGCTGACATTCTGGAATTCTGGCTGACATTGGTTTGATCCCCAACTGAGCTGGAGTGGATACTCGTATCGAATATCCTCTTCTAGCACGGGCTAGGAGAGGGTAAGGGGAGCTTGTGCTAATGAAAAGTTTTACGTAGTTTAATAATATGCTGTGACTTAGTACGCTCAAAGACACTAAAGCGAGTACTACTTGTAGAGGTTAAAGTTCCATGGGAGACCAACATCCCTTAAAACCATCACTTCAAACAAACAGTGTGGTAAATTGCACGTGTAAATGTAGTTTCAATTTGTACTCTTATAACATGTTGAGACAGAGTTCAGTATAAATATTCTACTTATAAAAGCAGTAGATTTCTGCTTGCGGCTTTAGATACATTATCAACATCGTTATCAAAACACAGTATTAATCTGATTTATATCACGCATTTAAAACACGTGTCACTTCGAAACTCTATAGAGTCTTAAGGATAGAAACTATAGCTAACATATAAAATTCACGTATCGCAATGTTTGTTGCCAACTCCGAATCGGCTTGATCGATTGTTATTAAAAAAAATTGTGCATATTACGTAGGTATGAGAATCGGTCGCAACCTATTTTTAAACCCTAAAGTAATAATGGTGGCTCACGCGGACGAGGTTGCGGAACACAGTCAGTATCTATATATACATTTATGCAATCTGTCCTTTAATTAAAAATAAATTATAATATCCTACGTTACTTTCCTATTAGAATCGCAGACTTATACAAAGTTATTTAACCTGCTTGTCATGTACTTTCGGGGAGTAACGCCTGATATATCAGCCTTCCATTCGTTGATGTCACTACTCCCCAGATGCATATTAGTCGGCCCGTGCCGTTGCGCTTTGATTTGTGGACGACTAGTGGACTAACGTTTTCCTTTAACAAAGAACTAGTTCATACACAGTTTATATCAAAAGATATTCCCTCACACGATAGTGTCTTTTTCATAAAAGAACATCAATAGGAAAGATGACTGGACTGTTGTGGACACACAAAATTATTAGAGATAAGAAAATGTAGAGAAAAGAGACCTAACTAGCATATTTTCACATAGCATATTTTTTTTTCTATAAAAAAATCTTATACTTTTTTTTCTTACAAGGGGGCAAACGAGCAGGCAGCAGGCACCGAAGTGCCTACCGAAGTCTTACAAACCAAACGAAACGCGACAACAACCATACAGACCCGTTTTGAAAAATTCTTTCAGTGTTAGAAAGCCCATTTATAGAGGAAGGCTGTATGTACATCATCACGCTAAAATTTTTCACCTAAGTTTACGCGGACCAAGTCGCGGGTAACAACTAGTATTGTATATTTATTGATAAGATATATAGGAGTTAAATCTATAGGGAACAAGTCTCAACACATTTGTTGATATTATATGACGAGTTGGATTCGTGTACTGCATGCAATGAATGGGGAACCGAGTTGCCGGAGACTTGGAGTGATATTGCGAATTTAATCTCGCAGAAATGTATAGCAGAAATTGCACTCTGTTAACGAGACTCATCCGAGCACATATTACATACGGACGAAAAGAACATAAAACATGATATGTAAAAATAAAACATGCCGAATGTGAGTTTAAACAAATATGAAAAGGATACAGTATTTTTCTTTTTACATATGATTTTCGTTCTGCTCTGCACTTAAAATCATAGGCAAGAGTCGAGAATGATGTCAGTACCGCTGAGTAAGTAATTTCATATTATTGTTATAGAAGTTATCATGTTGTTATGGTTTATCAACATATCATTGTGGGCCGAGAAGACACGAAAATCGATAGGTAATTTTCTAAACATTTTTATACTTTATGTGTAACTCATACTTTATTAATGTTTATTATATCATACTCTTTCAACTCGAAGACTCGTAGCATAATCATTGCCCGAAATTTCAGATGGTCGCTAATTTAAGTAGCTCATAGCGCAGCCCGGTGATGGATGGGTGGGTTTTCAAATTGATATTTGAAAACCATTTGAAACCAAGTAATGATGATTTGAAGACCAATGATATTTTAGAATCGGATGATCTCCTCCAGAGGGCACGTTATACAGTAGGCTTTTTTCTTTTCGCTTCTAAATTAGTATTTAATTTGGTCTAAATAACTGAGGCTTGTGCTTAAAAGGTTTCATTGACCAGCTATTATTTTAATTTTTATTGCTTTCCCCTCTCTTCGTCTAAAAGGCCTTAGTCCAGCAGTGGACTGACGCGGGCTGATGATGACGATGAAGAAAGAAACTTTAAGTTTCTTGTAGTGATATCGAAACTAATAAACTTTATTTTCGAGGATAAATTATATAAGGCGAAGATCTCCACAGATTATTGGAATATGAGAAGCTTTTATTATAAGGGTAAAACTAGCAGGTTCAGTATATAAGCGACAACCGGAACCCATGAACAACTTCACTTCACCATGAACGCTCACAGATGCGTAGCCGGCCTATGCCGTTCATATCAGGTGGACACCCATTGCAGGACGCTAAGTCATAATATATTCCATAGGGATTTTGTATGAAGGACGAAATTTCCTTTGAAATAACAAAGGTATAGATTTGAATATAAATAGGTTTCATAAGATACGGAGGAAGTCTGTATTCTGTCTGAAGTCTGACGTCATCACCAGTACCCTGAGGGGGTTCCGGTGATGACGTCAGACGGCAGTTGCTCATCTTAAGTCGCCCCACAGCGTCTAAATTAAGCGGACTCCGGTACTAGGTACAAGAAATACGTTTGTTAAAATAGAATATTGAAGCCGTACTAATAAAACTTATAGGACCACACAGATTTATACCAGAAAACTATCGGTTGACCCCAGTTGATACCAATAACGATGTATTCAATCTGATCAATTCATTTAATATAGAATCATTATAATATGATCGTACTCCCATTACAGATATATAGACTATCGCGTTTCATATTGACGAGGAATAAAAGATATCAATTTTTTTTTAATGTTGTATTTTAATTAGAGGTAGCGCCACGCTTGTAGCCGAATTGGGCCGGCGCGTCCGGATACCACTACCTCTTTCTCACATAAGATCGGCGTGAAGTGGCGGCAATGCTGTCACGTCTAGTGATGGTGTTGTTGTCGCGTTTAACGTAAAATTATTAAACCGACTTAATGGACAACCAATGGTTTTTTTTTTCAGGTCCTGTTTCTAAAAAATATTTCTGGGTAAACTTGGCAACGAATAAAAGCCCCGGTGTACAAACGGAACTACATACATCCGACGTATCAACTTAAATTAATCCATGTTCATGTAATAATGTTGACATAGCTGTTGACGTTCCTCGGTAGTCGGTGGAACTTGGGAAGTCGTAATTCAACGACATTATTAAACTTCTCGTTATACTCGCAAATACCGCACACTTGAACACACCTTCCAACTTACAGACTGGCTTCTGCAAAGTTCATTATTTATCTATAAATGTTGTGACTTAATGCTGCAAAAAATTGTCCTTATATTTAAATATAGCTTCTAATTAATGCACTTTATTCTTTGTGTACCTTGCGTTATCCTGGTCCAGTTCCAGGGTCCGCTTAAATTATAAAGGATGTGGCTGTAGGTCACGTTAAGATTACAGACTGCCGTCTGACGTCATCCCCGGAAACCCACACTCTCTACAATCTCAGGACTAATATCACTCAGTGATATTATTCGGGAGCCACTGTTTTATGTGCCTTCCGAAACTCGGAGGAGCTCGGATATCAAATATAAACCAATATAAGAAAGTCACCCAGCTATCACCCGGTCGCAACAAAAGCTACCTAACCTAGCGATTGACTCAAATGCCGACCACTGATAAGGCTACAACTTCCTCAAAATAAAACTGTATGTATGTATATTTCCCGTTTCACCAAAGCAGGCATTCGCAAACATTCCTCTATATGAACTGCAATTGTGCCAAATTTCATACTCCTCCGTCCGTGCAGTTTTCCTAAAATGGTACCTAGTTTATCGCTTTACGTATTAATATATATATTGGCTGGCCCGTTGGCGCAGTGGGCAGTGACTCTGCCTTCTGCTCCGGGGGTCGTGGGTTCGATTCCCACCTCGAATAGTAAGGGGAACCAACTAATTCATATTGAATTAAACTGTCTTTCTATTTAAAATTTGTATTTGTAAATAAATAAACTTTTTGAATTTGAACTCAGAGTGGTACTATAGAAAACTTTAAAACTAAAAGTCACTAACAAAAAAGACTGCGTGTGCATTGGCTACCCTCATCACTTAGGGGTATGAAAAAAAGATATTAACCGATTCTCAAACCTACTGAATATGCATAAAAAATTTCATAAAAATCGGTCAAGCCGTTTCTGAGGAGTACGGTAACTAAAATTATGACATGATAATGTTATATATTATAGAATAATATTAATGCGTTATAAGAGCACCGTGTTGTGGGGAGGATTGTAATACTCCCCCATAAATTTTTAAATTCATACTTAAAATAACAAATTAAGCACATTAAAATAAAATATTTCTGTGGTATTAATAATGCGCTTAATTTGTCACTTTATGTGTGAATTTAATTCTTTGTTGCGGGAAGTAAGTTACTATAAAAGGAAACCAAGTTGAGGTAAAATTACTAATTACGATTTGTTTTTGCGACTTGTAGGCCGTAAAGTCCCGTGCTCACACTTCTCTCGAGGAGCTGGAGCGCCGAATTTTGGAGCAGGAGCGTCGCGCCGCGCACGCCCAGGCCGAATACCGGCGCGAGCTGGAGAGGGCGTCGCTGGCACTTGAGCACAAGGAGGGCATCATCAGGAGCCTGATAGACAAGGTGGCCGACGTGGAGGAGGTTCGGTGAGCAATGTAACTGCTTTTTAGGGTTCCGTAGGACGTATTAATAAATATAAATATATACAGAACTATGTGACGCACGGACGTCTGTTCCTAAGGTACGGAACTTGATGTATGTGTTATGGGTAACGGACGCCTGTTATACAATTTTTTTTTGTAGAAATATATAAATACGTACACCCAGACTCGAGGCGAGAATCGAACCCACGAACCCTAGGCAATTCGATAAATTATATATCAGAATTAATTATTCCATCCAATTCAATCCAGTTTAATCAAGATTTGATAAGCTGTTGTTACTATATCAAAACTTTAAATGAAATAGGTGCTTACGTTATCTTTAGACATATTTTATTTCAGTTGTTACGGAACATAAGAGATATAATACAATATAGCACTCGTTAAATGTAAAGCATGGTTACGCCATGATTTTTTAAAATTCCGAGTAAGAATCTTAGCCTGGATAGAATATATTTTATTTAAGACTGTAAATGACACATGTTCTCAACTACACAGTACTAGCGGACTCGACATATGTTGTTCCGACTGCAGCACCATCTGTCGGGCTGATTTGTGAATCTAAATTATCCAGGGCGCTACCCAAACGCATACAAAAAAAACATCATTCAAATCGGTCGAGCCGTTTAGTAGGAGTTCAGTGACATACATACTCACGTACAGTAGAATTATATATATAGAGATAAAACAAAGTTGCATCCCGTTCTTATGCGCTTAGGTCTTAAAAGCTACGCAACGGATTTTAATGCGGTTGTCATAATCAGAGCGATTTAAAAAGAAGATTTATTTTACATTGCACCTCTGTGAAGCCAGAGGTATCGCCAGTAATAATATTATGTATAATATAACATCAAGTCCGTACTCATTTTTTTATAAAATAATCGTGTCGTAAACATATCGTAGAGCATTTACAAATATCGGAACGTCGATTGTAAAAATCGTTTGACGTGCAACGTCAAGATATCCTATCAGCAAACTCTGCACTTTGTTCCCAAGATAACTCCGACGATAAACTTTTCGGAATAAATTTTGATAGTGAACAAAAATTTCTGATTCATATACGCACAGCAGTACTTGTATTTCGTCAGATGTGTTATAACAATAGCTCTTGCATGTATGAACGGACTGTGTCGATATTAATTAAACGTATAACACATTGTCTGTAATGTAAGAATATTTTTTCTTTCTAGTATGGTGTTATTTTGCAAAAGTTGTGCAGATTTTTCACAGGTAGGGTTATTTTTCATATTGTGGTATTTTCGCAAAACGCATTTATACATTTCTCTAAATATTGAAATCAATTAAATAATGTTAGTTCTCATTTCATGCTTTGTTAATATTGCACACGCTTGAACCAAGAATAATTATTATCTAGTTCGTTGTTCGAACCATATCAGTATCTACGTAAACGCTAGTGATACCTCTTTAGTGGTTACGATGCTATGAATGGATAATTTTAATCGGCTGCTTCATTTTTCAAGTAGGTTTTTACTGTTTATGAATGGTTATAGTAGAGACATGCATTAGTCAGTTGGCAATTCCGGTTACATAACGCAATACTATTATTAAAAATTCAACGTGCGTTCGGAGTTCGCGATGGATTGCTAAGCTGCCCCTGCAGTTAGGGTTATCACTAACTAGCGGACGGCAGACGTTGTCCTGCCCGAATGTTGGGTTATTACTATTTAGTACGTTCTTTTACCCTATAATATCGTTCCTAGCCCCGTTCCTGTTTCCGTTCCCGTCATATTAGAAATAAATTGAAATTAATTTCTTAAATTCTCAAAATTTCCGGTTTAATTTCTTCTTCTTTCATTAAGAACCTTCTATTGAATGATAAGAAATACAGCAGAAAAGTAATTAGCAACATCATTATATAGATAACGGCATAGGTATAGTAATATTAAACCGCAAATTCCATTAAATTAATGTTCCAATATTAGAAAGAGATGTAAACAAAATTACAGTATAGTTGTTTCACCAATCACTGTACGGTGGAACTAGGATAGCAATAACTTAGATCATAGGCTGTCTCTTTCTAAACTTGGCATAACGTTACAATACTGAAAATATATTATATGTACTGTGAATATTAGCTATAAAATGGGGATATAAATTGTCTTTGACATGAGGGTTTATAACTCATGTGATTTATGAGCAGAGGAATGAATTTGTTATCAACTTAATTTCATACAAAATCTTTATATGACCTAGATCATATTGCATTAAAGAGAGATAACTCAATCCAACAACTAATTAATAAAATTTTTAAAAGTTTCTGTATAATTGAAATTCGAAAAAGTTTAAATTTCTGCCATGGAACTTGTACTAACTTTTGCCTCGCCTAACGGTAAAAATTGTACAAATAATGAAAATTCATCATCAAATTTAATTATCTCGTAGAGTTTTGCTAAAATTAAAAATAAGTAGACTCATTTTAACGAATCAAAATAATTGATGATTCTTGCGAATGTTAATGTAATGAATATAACATTTTCGCTTTGGGTAATATAATTTTTACGCCTCTGTGTTAACCCTGATTAAAATCCTTAGCCGGCCCTTCGTTGAATTGCAGCCCGTTGAATTGTAATACGGTATTGATAAATAAAATGAATATTTACATTTCTATATATCTGCACGTGACTGCATTTATAGATTGTTGTGGCTAGCTAGTAGTATTTATATAAATTTTGCGGAAACTATCAAGGATGTTAATTAATGTAATACTAAACATTTTT
>JANCMC010006173.1:1012810-1064750 GCA_024363005.1 Charaxes varanes
GTGGCTAGCTAGTAGTATTTATATAAATTTTGCGGAAACTATCAAGGATGTTAATTAATGTAATACTAAACATTTTTTCAATATAACTATAAATAATTCAAGCCAACGCTTAATTTCTTTTATATTTAGTCATGCTGAATATGACTGAAATGGCTGGACTAATCTTAATGGGACCTAGATTGCCAGATAAGTGAGGCTTCAAGAAATATCTATTAAATGGCATAAGAATACATAAAAGATAATTGTAGAGAATATAGAGTACTATAAGCAAATAAAGTAACTCACAATAACCTATTTTTAAAAAAAGATATCGGTTACAAATACTTTGAATTTGAATTTGAATACGAATAAGAATAATTTATTTTGCAAGAATGTTAAAGGTTATTTGTAAAACATCCAACTAAATTAATAGTAGCTTGAGGTCTATAAACAGGTGTATTTCTATTACAAACATATATACATATATATCTGTAATACGTAAATTACGCTTCTTACTGTTACTACGCCTTCGTTTACGCTCGTCGAAGTCTTTCCTATGGAGCGTCTTTCGGTTCCTCTCGTCACTGGAAAAACTGAATTTTCTAATAAAATTCCCCCTTTTTCCTGCCATTGTACTTTCAGGAGATGTTTTTTACGCGACGCTAACTATTTGCGCACATATAAAAATAAATTCTAAGAATATGAATTTGTATCGTTGTCGACGATTGTAAATTTTGCGAAAATATTCAACCGAAAATAGCTTGTCGGTCGTTAGATGTACAGTTTATTTTCGAGTGTACATTTTGCATAATATACGCGCGGACCGTGGGTGTTCGTAAACAATTATATCACGAACTAAAGATTTTCCCACGTGCTTCGCGTCACTAGTGCAAAACGTGTGGCTGTGTGTAGGTAGTGTTTGGTAGTGTGTGTTAAGTACTTGTGTTATAATTAGACTATGAATGAAGTGAAGGCGAATGACGCCACTACCTCTTGACCAATAACAGGTAGCTGAGAGGAATTGGTTTTGATTTTTAGTGTCGGTTTTTTGTCCCATTAGCTCGGGTTAGTTTTTATTGCATTATATAGCAGAAACAGTTGACATTATATGTGACATAAGTATTATTCGGGGAATTTTAATTTCTTGTTGTCATATGGATAGGATTTGTTTAATTTTGAATGTTTACTTTATTCTTGTACTAAAATTGAATTTGTTTGTCATGCCTCATAAAATTACCTACTTGGTAGTGAAGTCCCGTTGGAATCGGTTGACTTTTTCGGATATTTCCCTCAACAAACAGACAGACAAAACGAGTACTGTACATAAGGTTGCATGCATATATATTATGTAACTTTTATTTCGACGTTACATATATATAAGTATAGAATATAGTACTAAATGGCTAGTGATAGTGTATTATTCCACTATCGTTTAGTGAAGCAAAAATGTTTGTAATAAAAACAATTCCATCCAAAATTGCTCAGTAGTTTAAATGGCCTTATCATTTATCATTCATTCACCATTTATTTATAAATTTGCTTTCACATAAGGGACCTTGCAAATTAATATAGAAAAAAAAGATAATATATGTGAAGCAAAGTAAATATTACGATTGAAATAAACGACAGTAAATCAGATTAGAATACATTAAAATTATAAATATATAGAAAGTTATTTGAAATATAGGAAATGATAATAATGCCAAATAATAATAACGTAAATGTACAGATTAAATTTGTAACGTTAATTCAATAAGTCACAGAAAATTCGTGATCACGCTATTCATGATTTCCAACTACTGCGACTTATATTTAACTGCAATGACTTGTTAGTATGCATTCAGTTGCCATTTTAATTGTTCTTTAATTGCGACATGAATGAAAAGAAAACTACGAAATGGGAATTTACATATTCAAGTTATATTTAAGTTAAAGCATAATCTGAGTAAACTGTAAAAACCAATAAGACGTGAAATTAAGGTACTTTTCCTGATATACGTATAAAGTTCTCGCGTTGAGAAAAAAATTGTACAATTATAAATTTAAAAAATATCCCAGTTGTGTCTTTAACTAAGTGTAAATAATAGTAGCCATAATCCTACTAATATTATAAATGCAAAAGTTTTTACACGTATGTATGGACGTATGGACGGATGTATGTTTGACGCTGTTTCACGGAAAAACTACTGAATGGATTTTAATAAAACTTTACAATAAACTAGTTTATAAAAATAGGTTCAGTGGTTTAGTCGTCCAAACGTACCAGATAATGTTTCAATTTTATAAAATTGGTAAGGACAGTATATGAACCAGGATCTACTAAGTAACGTCCAAAATTAACATAAACACACTACAATATGTAACATTATTATGGTTGGTACATGGGGTCGTGTACAGGAGTGAATATGGAAATTGTATGGGAAATTGCGAAGTCGGGCCGGCCGTCTATGCATTTCTGCGGCCCTTAACAAGCCTGATTGTGTACAAACAGCTGGACAGTCACGTTGATCTGTAAGAGGTTTATTGTGGTTTATGAGGTGGTGCGTATTGATGTTAATGTAAATTTTTACGTTTCCGTACCTCTAAATAAAAATTGGAACCCTTATAGGATCACTTCGTTGACCGTCTGTCTTTCTGTCTGTCAAGACCTTTTTCTCAGGAACGCGTAGCTATAATTAGCTATAAAGTTGAAATTGATGCCAAATACTGCAAATTTGCGTACCCTTGAAGGTGTAAAAAAATCAACCCTCTAACTGTATACTAGTCGAAAGATATGGCAGTTTATGTTACTGTTCCCATACATTTATTTGCAAGGGAACCAAAATCAATAGGTCACTTCCCATTCCCGATTCTTGAAATTTGGCAAGAAACTATATCTTGAGGTATAAGTATAGGAAAAATCCGAAAACCGTAAATTGTAACTGTAGCTACATCACAAAAAAATGCGGTGACATTGTCAAAGAGAGAGACGAATTTCTTAGCATTCCATGGACTCACCGTGCGGGTGCCGGGTCCATCGCGTTGCAGAGGAAGGAACCGTAACATTGACCGGGACTTGTGACCCAGGTGTACGTTTAAGAGCGCGCTCTTTATAGTGATCACTAACACTCACCTTCACTGTCAGTGTTCCTTCCCCTGCCTAGCCAAATCTGGTATGATCCTTTATAGTGATCACTAATACTCACCTGCACGGATTTAAGCATAGGCGCGCACCACAAATGGGCCCGCACCGCAATTGCACCGTAGGCTATAATTACAGAATAATGTCACCGGTCATGTTTTATTATCGCAGATAGTACAAATTAACTGACTGTCTAGAATATGAAGTTGAATCAGAACGTAAACGGAAAACAAATGTACGTTTAGCTCCTCTTGACTGTGTACAAGCTCTGGAAGCTGACCTAACCTCATCTGATACATTCCAGACCCAAAGCTTCATTACAGTCATAGATGAACTTGAAGGTGCACTGACAAAGAGGCTTGAAGCATACGAACTTATCGATACGCCCTTTGGGTTCTTTAACAAATTGGACATGCTCTCTAATGATGAGGTGTTAGCAGCAAGTAAAACGTTAGTAGACAGCTACAACGAAGATCTAGACGAAGAATTGGGCAACGAAGTCATACAATTCAAGAATTTTTCCAACCAGTTCCAAAATCAATATGAGGAAAGTGAAAAGCACATTAGTAAAGAAAGGTGGATCGAACGGAAAAATTGAAATACTTTGCTGAATGGATAATTTGTCAGAGAAAACAGCCCTCTTATGGAGAGTCAACAAGATGAAACTGGTCTATCGTCTGACAAAAAACACCTACAACAGAAGATGCCTGTCGTAGAATCTGAAGCTTAACATTATTCAGCAGTCATTCCTCCGGAAGCCCTATATGCTATGGAAAGTCTGTCTCTCAACAGAAAAGGTTTGACTGAAAAACTAGAGGTTAGAGAAAGAAGAATTCTTAGAAAGATTTTAGGGCCAGTATTAAAGGATGGGGATTACCGTAGACGACACAACTCAGAACTCTACTCCCAAATGTAGGAGCTCTCTATGTTCGAAAAATAAGGGTGGAATTCTATAACCTTGTCCCAGACTGACTAAACGGCTACTGGCAAAACAGAAAAATCCGTATCACCTGGATGACAGAGACAGAGAAGGGCCCTTTAGTGCCTGCTTCATCTGTCCGCAACATACTCCCCCCGGCGCAGATCTTCGCAGCCTTTTTCTTCTAGGGAGGACGATGAGGCTTCTATCTGGACGTAAACAGTTTTCTTCCTTCCATTCAACAGAAAGCGCGATTCTAAGGCGCCTCAAAGTTTCTCCTTGATTTGAACCTCTAGGATCTATATGCTTCCATTCTATTTTTTCATTTCTTTTATTTATTTCGTTATCTTGTAACTCAGAAATCCATAGATGAAACTTTCTTTTAGAATCGGCGTTCGTAGTAGTGTTTCGTTTCGCATTCAACCGGATAACACCATCCATTTTCGTTCGGTCACCAAAACACGTTAAGCTATCGTTTTGTATTTCTTTGGTATATTTTAATTTTAAATTATTTGTTCGTCGTCGACACTTATTAATAAACACGAGTCCTTTTGTGATCGATGGTACTAAATGTTTGGGCGACGAAAACCTCTTATCATCGATCCATGAAGATCTCTCCACGACATTTTCAGTGGTATTTTCGTGTACACCCGAACGTTCGGGTGTTTTCTTTCTCCATTCTTTTCCAGGAGCCCAAGGAAAATCCGTACCAATGAACCAGGGATTTTCGCTTCGTTCTGACATTTGTACTTCGGCTATACCTCGAACTGCTTCTATTTCAGACTCACTGCGTACTTTGACGAGGTCGTTCAAGTCGTTTTTGTGGCCTCCCAGCTTGCCTTTGTGCGCGCTTTGAGAAACATGGTGCACCGAAACACACAACACAGTATCGTCTTCCTGGGGTACAGTAGTCGCCTTAAACTGTACACACTCTCTTATAGGTGGATCGATAAACTCTTCGGATGGGGCTTCGCTTCCTGTTTTTTGTTTCAAACGATCAATGTGGTGCTCAAAACTTCCTTCACTAAAGCTAACTGTCGTGGGAAATAGCGATCGAAGTGGAGTTCCTAGAGTAATCCTCTACATTCAGCTGTTCTCCTACCTTTCGTAGTCTCTCTGTTACCTTATCCTTCTCCTCTTTTGTGCTGCATCCTACTATAACTCTCCTATCTTTAGCTTTTCGCACCTTGTCGATTCTTATTCCTTGTTCCTTTGCATTAATTGCACTCCTCACCTTATCAAGTACTTCCTCTCCAGTTTCTGTCTCGTCTTTTGATGATATCACTATGGAGTGCAGTGCCGTTCTCTCTGTCTGTTTTTCTGTTTTTGGGCCAGCCGCTACGCTTGCGTAGGTCATCTTTTCTTGGGCCTCTCTATGCCTTTCTAGGTCTTCTCTTAACTTCTTCATCTCCTTAGTGTTTTCCTCCACAAGTTTCATGTGGTTTTTCATTTCTGTTTCGAATCTTTCTTTCTCTTCTGTCTCGGTTTTTCTCTTGCTCTTGTCTTCCTCTTTCTGTGGGCTTTTCAGGGTTATTGCCTTACTTACTCCTTTCCCTACTCCTTTTAATTCCGCTTCTGCTTCCTTTACCAACTGGTAAAGGCGTTCCGTTGCTTGTATGACTTCATTCTTAATCTCTGTTTTAATATTCCGCGCACTGTTTATTTGGAGTTTAACTTTAACCAGGCTGGCTTTTGCCTCAGCAATTCGTCCCTTCTGTTTGCTGGGTTCAGAGACGAGCGTACACACGGGTTGGCTTAGGGGTGCTTTGGTTTTAGGCTTTTGCCTGACGGCAAGTGCCTGTGTATTCTTAATGGATGCACTCGGAGAGCCCGGCTCTGATCCCTGCTCCCATTCTTCAATACTTTTCCGCACTATGTTGCGGTTTATCCTATCCGTTTCATTTTGAGAGGCCTGTTCTCGGACAGGTGATTCGCTCTGTACGTTGTCGTTGCTCGCGTCGCTAGTGGCTGCCATTTTGGCTGGCGTTCTAAATCCGCAACCAAACATTGCTGTTAGAGGGACTCTGTCAAGTTTCAGAGAAATATGAAGCTCTATATCAACTTTTTATTTCCACTCACCGTTTGTTTTAGTAACTTAAACTTTATTTCTTTTGATATAAAGTAGAATTACGATCGTCCGAAGATCTGACAGCTCAGCCGAGTCAAGCGCGTTTAATTAAAGAACTTCATTAATTCAAAATCATAAGCCACTTACTTCATTCTTATTTTCAAATCTTCCGAGATTCGCCATTAATTTTCACGTCACGAACGCCCCGGACTCATGTCGACGAACGAATTCATTAAAATTTGCATAAGGTTCGTCTCTAACAGTTTTAATGCTGGCAATTATTATTTGACCATTAAATTTATAAAAAACTTCTCAAACAGCTTAAGCGTAAGAAATGATATAGATATGGCACACGTATATTATTAATATATTGGTACAGTAGAACTAGAGAGATGGAGGGTAACTGAGCCAAATTGATTGAAAGTCGAAGAGTCACATGCCCTTGACGATGCACCACCACATTCAAGTAACGCAGCGACTATGCCATGGCGACTTTATAATAGCTCTAAAGTTAACGGTCTAACCCGCCGCATTAGATGTTCCTCATCCAAAATGCTTAAGAAATCTATCTCTGTTTTACTCATCTTTCAATCTATTTCTCAGTACTCGGTTTAACAATATACTGTTACTGCACTTAATGGTAATTCAACGATTCAAAGTCACAACTCTGTGTCGCCCGGAGCAGTAAACTCCATTAACATGTCACTCCAATAAAACGTTCCTCGCAGCCCCAAGCTAAAACTAAGTTCTCAACAAAAAACCTCCTTTGTATCTTCCAGGGAATATTTGCTAAGTGATCCGAAGTTTTTTATATAAATAGAAAAGAGGATACATAAGTATTCTTACTAATATTACGAACGCTTCTTTACGTATTGCAGGAGACAAATTGGTGGCTGTGGTTTAATTCATTACAAGTAAGCTTTGCTCAAATGGCTCTACTATGTTTCAGCTATTGACGATTTTGTGTACAAATTCAAATGATATTTTATTCAAGTAGACTTTTACAAGCACTTTTGAATCGTCAAATATTTTAAAAGCTACCACTGATTCGGAAGAATCAAGCCACGGGAAGAATCACCAAGAATCTTGTTACCAACTCTTTTAAAAATATTTCTTAAAATACTGAGTTTCTACTATTATACTGTTTAAATTTAACTATATATAGATTATATGTGGCATCTGGAATTTTGTTCAAGAAGCGTACGTATTTAATTAACTTAATACCTAACTTGCTAAATTGAAAACGATTTTATTTACTAAAAACCGATCATTTTACCGAATGCAAGCTTTAAAAACAAAATATGTAGAAGAAAACCAGTTAAAAGTTCCAAATGAAGTGTAACAAGTTTTTAGTAAAAGTTTCTCGTTTAGAATGTTTCTTCAACTTTCCTAATCTAATCTGAGGCTCTAATTGACCATTGAGAACGGAATAGCGGTTTGGAGTTGAGAACGGCATCGAGATAGTGTGCTTTGGATTTTCGGCTACTAACATGAAGTTACAGGAGAGGTGGTCTAAGAGAGAGGAGGCTTTTGCCCAGCAGTGGGACTTTACAGGCTAAAAAAAGCATTAAGACATTGCATTTCGTTGTCTTAAATCACCATTAAATATATTTTGAAGCGTGTTTCTTATAAGAAATAAAATTAAATTTAATATAAGAAAAGTTGTTTGTTATTTAATAATACTTTATACACTTATGCACTGATACATACCACAATAATTTTAATTGATTTATAGTTTTTATAATCATAATATCGTACAATATTTATAAGAAACATAGCGGGCCTAACAGACTTTCTCCCGACTGCAGCGTCCTCTGCCGGGCGGATTTGTGACCTAAAATATCAAGGGCGCCACCCATACGCATATAAAAAAACATTGAAGTCGGTCCAGTCGATTTCGTTTAGATTATATAGGATAGTTTTGCTAAGATTTTCTATACCGTATACAGAAACCGGAAAAAAAATGTGTTCAATAATAAGGAATTGACAAATTTGGTAAAAGATAAGGTATATGAAATGATTATTAATAATGCTATTTTGTTTAATTGCGCAAACTAAGGTACAAATAAAATTAATATTATTTAAATAAAGATGTGAAAATTCTCAGCTTAATAAGAAATCTTAACAGAAAAGTGAACTTAGATCTTTTTATTATACTAATGTTGATAGTTATAAATATAAAATTAATCTCTCTATTGTATACAACCTGTGCCCGCGACTTCAACCGCGTAAAATTAGGTGAAAAATTATAGCGTCATGATATATTATTACTATCTATAAATGATTCCACGAAAATGAGCTATCTAACACTAAAAGCATTATTCGAACCGGAAGAGTAATTCCTGAGATTAGTGCGTACAAGGCAAACAACAAAAAAGCCCTTCAGTTTTATATATTAGTATAGATAAAATTAGAAATGATTTAGAATCCAATCCAATCCATAAACCTAAAAACACATTCCGAAGAACATTAATAAGTGTATAAATTATATGGCTACATGTTAAATAACAGTCTCGCAGACTCAAATTATTAACCTAAGATGGCGATGTATGAATAAAATTATAATGAATTTCAAACGAACATTACCTCGGTGATCCTGCTGAATATGGCGTATGCATTAATACGATGCATCTGAGCGCATATACACGAAAGCAAGTTATATTCAAGGAATTTCAATAAAGCCGCTTTTGCTCGGTCTACGGTTACTGATTATAGTATTATACAAATCTTTTTAACTGAATTAGAAATTGTTTTAAAAGAAAAAAAAACGTTAACTTTAATGGCAAAAAATTTAAAAAAATCCCAAAAAACACCACATGGCAACACTTCTTTTATTTAGAAGTAGTTAGTGTAAAAATTTACCCACATCTTATTATAGTCACAGAGGGTAGATAAATACGTAACAGGAATTATAACATACAATAAAATGTTTCCTATAGTCTCTTCCGATTTCAAACGCTTACCACGAACATTCCTAATATCTCCGTCTATTACATTAATGACCCTTCCCATTAAGACGGTCATAATCTCTTATAAATGTTAGCCCACATCTTTCTATAATGTTTTCAATTCTTTATTACATGGTATAAAAAATATGTGAAATTCTAGGTTTACAGATAAGTGGATATCTATATAATAATATATATACATTACGCGTCACGTTGTTTGTCCGCGATGGACGCCTAAACTACCAAACCGATTTTAATTATTATTTTACACCGTGTGCCTTTAAATCCAACTTGAAAGATAGGATAGCTCACATCTCAATTTATGGTGGCAAATATAAATGAGTCGCTGATTTGTATGCACATGCATAACTTCGGAACAACTGCACCAAATTGGATAATTTCTTTTCGTTGTGTTCGTTATTGTTAGGACAAGGTTTTTATAACAAAAAAAGGAATGAAAAAGCGAAAACGAAAAGGAAATGGAATGGAAACGGAACCGGAATGGGAACGGAAACGGGGAGTATTGTTATATGATAATAGAATGTAGTACGTAGTAGGCAACCCAACGTTCGGACAGGACAACGTCTGCCGAGCCCGCTAGTATATTACATAAAATCGGTGTACGTTAGTCTCGCTAAAACTCAAAGAGGGCTCAACCGATATAATAAATACTGATTGATTTAACATTCTTTTTTATAATAATATGCCCAGGAGAAACATTACAGTCACCCAATTCGTTTCTTCAGGCTACAAAAAATGTTTAAAACTAATTTATTATACTAAACATTAAAACTAACTAATAATAATAAGACGGCACGTATTGTGAGGAGGTCCCACTCTCTGAAGTCCTAAACACCGGTTGCTTGAGTTCCAGTACCTCTTTCTCACATGAGATCGGCGTGAAGTGGCGGCAATGCTGTCACGTCTAGTGATGGTGTTGTTGTCGCCTTTCGTTCGGTTTGTGAGACTTCCCGGTGGCCTAAACTCGTCATTAAGGGCCGGCAGCGCATCTGCTGACCTTCTGGCAGATGTCCATGGGCGCTGGTAGGCACTTCAGTGCCTGCTGCCTGCTCGTCTGCCCCCTTGTAGCATAAAAAAAAAACAAAGGTTTTGTGCCTTAATCATAAATTTGTTAAATATTAAAAAAAAATATTACGTGATTCTAACAATACAATATTAACATTATAAAGAGCGCGGTCTTAAACCTACACCTAGGTCAGAAGTCCCAGGCACTGCTATGGTTCCTTCCTCGGCAACGCGATGGGCCCGGCACCCGCACGATGAATCTATGGTATGCTAAAAAATTCGTCTCTCTCCCTCTCATAGTCACATATAAATTAAAAGTAACCGTTAAACATTCAAAGTATAAAAATCCTTGAAAAATAAATTAATGAATCAGACAGAAGTTCGGAAATAATCCCAACAGATTGGACGGAGAGAAGTTTTAATGGTGATTTATACGGGGATCCGAGGAGTGAGAGGGAAAATATTAAATCTGCGAAGATCAAGTGAAATAATTAACATTTCTTTTTCATAATGAAGGAATATAAAGAGCTCTGTGAAGGGTGAATTAAAAAAGGGAAATTTACGCAGCGCTGGCCATTCGTAACAAATTATTGGGGCTTCTCATAGTACCATGTAAATTTGCTTCTGCAATAAATAACGGTAAACGAAGACGGTAAGAAGAAATAAAGAAATTATCAAGCTGGCCCGTTTTTTTGGCTGGCCCGTTGGCGCAGTGGGCAGTGACTCTGCCTTCTGCTCCGGGGGTCGTGGGTTCGATTCCCGCCTCGAGTCTGGGTGTATTATCCATATGTATGTAATTATATATTCTTATCACAAGCATAATCCTTCTATATTATCCACAGTATTTTATCTCCCACTGCAGTGTAAGAGTTTATTATTACGTATTATTCTAAATAAATTACACAAATTTATTTCCAAGTTAAATAAATAATTATTAACTTACATAAAATATGTTTTTTGTAGAAATATATAATAATACACCCATACATACATATAGATAATACACCCAGACTCAAGGCAGGAATCGAACTCACAACCCTCCAGAGCAGAATGCAGGGTCACTGTCCACTGCTGCAACGGGTCTGTCAAATTGGGTTATTTCAATATCTGTGTCTTGACTGAACTAACAGCCTTGGACGTTTGTCGCGCAACGTTTTAAGCACGTGTAATTTCCTCGAGCGAGGCATGCCTTGATTGTCAAACGAATTAGCCAGGAGATGGCTGTTAACAGGATTCTGAATTTTTTCTTTTCTTTTTTCATTGTTTATTTATTTCAGGTGCATTCCTGTTTTTTGCTGTGGCTATATTTGGTGGAAATTGCTACAACCGTGACTGGCTTTTGTATCCATCTTTTAATGTTCTCTCATGGTCTTACGCATTTGCAGTCATTGCCTTCGTTTTGTTTGGTAAGAGACAGTAATCTTGTTTTCAGAATCCATTCATTCAAATAAAATTGATGTCTTGTAAAGTCAAAATTATTTTTTTTTACTAATAGCATATGACCAGGTACATGTATAAAAGATACACATAACAAAATTGCAAGTTAAAAAAAATTGGCCATCTGTTTGTTTCGGGTAATCTACAAAAGGGCTGAACTGATTTCGATAAGCCTTTCACTGTCAGATAGCTGATGTTGTAAGGAAAAAAAAGGCTACTTAAGTCTTAGAAAAATAATTAGGCTTCTGCATAAAAAACATAAAAACCTTCAAAATCTGAATTCATGCGGAGAAAGTCACAGTGTACAGATATTTGATTCATAAATTTCTTTATTGTAGAACACTCTTGGAGAGCCAAAAGTTGCAACATGAACATCTTCAGCACCTTCTGTTTTATTAAGACATAAAGGTAAGCTAAAAACAAAGTGGTCTATATTGTTCCTTGTACAATCAGCTGTCTACCAACAAAAGACCTGCCCAAATCAGTCCAGCCTTTTCGGAGATTACTGGAAACAATCAGATAGACAAACAAAAATGCTTTAACTTGCGTTTTGACTATAGCTATAGTCATATGCAATTAGTAAAAAAAGAAATTTCGACCAACAGACCCTTTCAATTTATTTATAATCTGTATGTAAAAATACAGAAGCAGTAAATAAATATTTGTGGTTTATATAAAATAATATGATACACGGAAAGAAATAACTTACGCTTGATGTAGAAAGTTTGTCTTTTTTACCGTTTGAAAAAACGACGCGTTTGTAGATTAGTCAGCCGAGGTTTCTGCGTCAAAGGAAAGTTACATTTCCCCATTTACATTTCAGAGAACGTTTCTAAATGGAAAGTATTCTTGCACGCCCACGTTTGACAAATGAAATTCTAAATATGACGGATTTGTGTTAGAAGCGCCGTTTGTGATACACTTTTAACTAATCAACAAAAAGGAGGGTTTTTTTTCAATAGTATTTTAGGTTCTTGTTTTCTATCCAACTTCGTTTAATAGCCTGTGCTCATTACTGACACAAGCTATCCCCATGTCTCGCTGACCACAGCGGGGTGGGGATGTGGGGATTCGTTACCTTAAGCAGTTCAGGCCGTCTTTGACCGCCAAGCTATAGAAGATTTAATTGGCATGACGACAAATTAAAAAAAATAGGTTTATAATGTTCTTAAGTATCTCTATTGCCAAAAAAATAATAATTTTGCGAAATTATTGTTGATTGATGATTAGAAAAAAATGCGTTTTTATTAAAAAAAAACCGGGCAAGTGCGAGGCAGACACGCGCACAGAGAGTTCCGTACTGTCACATAATACTTTTACAAGGGTATTTTACGAGTAAGATTTGTACTTCTCATGTCAGTCTTCGTAATTTTTTCGTGATGTTACTACAAATTTACGGATTTCGTATTTTTCCTTTAACTATGCCCTATAAGAAATTGTTCCTTGCTAAATTTCATGGTTCTAGGGCAACGGAAAGTACCCTATAGGTTTTGGTTCCTCTTACAAATGTATGGGAAAAGTGATATAAACGGCCATAGCTTTTAATTGTGTTCCCTTGGAAGTTATTTTTTTCACAACTTCAAGGGACCGCAGACTTTAGTATTTGGAATTAATTTCAACTTTATAGGTCTTCCTGTTCCTAAAAAAAGGGTCCTTACAGATAGACAGACGAACAACGAAGTGATTTTTTCCTTTTGAGGTACGGAACCCTAAAAACATTATAAATTTAAGGATTCAAATTCTCTCCAAAACACTCCAAGTTGTCATTATGTCACATTATGTTAACATGCGTTCCACTAAGCGTCATCTCGACGTTTCCGCCACACCCGACGATCGCAATCGTTAAATATCGAATATCTGAATGAGCACTTTAAAACGTTGCAATCGCTTATTGGAACGCACTTTTAATATACGGTAACGTTATACGCTCTGCTGTTGTTTTAGTTATCATGGCAGATTGTTGCATTTTATATTTTCTTTTTTTGTTAATCCCTATCATTCTTGCTCGCAATATGAAAATGAATACATTTCGTAAGCTTTATGCATCGTATTTTATAAGATAAATAAATAATTTAAATGATTTTTGATTACTGTCGTCCTGCCTATTAGGATTGATAGATATCGTTGATGATAGGATAGATATTGTCTGGAGCTGCCTAAACAAGAAGTTTAAATGTTATATTATTCCCTGAGAAGTCGGAGTTTACATTGATTATGTAAACGAAGGCATTAAATATCTAAAATACTCCTCCAAAAATCGGGGAGTTCTATCATGGTCCACAACCCTTTTCATCGCAGTACTGGGTATACGCCTCTTCCGTTTATACCACCCTTTTCGGTTTAGGCTTTATGTAGTCCAGATTGGACCCACGACAGATATGTCGTTGACCATATTGCTGCTCGACGGCCAACGCTCCGCTTTTTTAGCCTCAGCCATCACTCTGTCTCAGCCTTTCTCTAATTCAACATTTTTTACTTTACCTGCTGAACTGATTAGACAATGAAGTATTTTTAAATAAAAAGAAAACCGCCTTAAAAAAACACCAAGTAACTAAAAAGCAATAAATAATTAGTACTTTCATACAATTACTTAGTAGACACCTAGTGGTGCGGTGAAGTCGGTACCAAGCTAAAAAGTTTCCGAGCTTATCCGCTGCAGATGGTACTGATTTCAACGCATATGTAGATGTCTACTAAGTAATCGTATGAAAGTACTAATTATTTTTTGCTTTTTAGTTCTTTGGTGTTTTTGAAGACGGTTTTCTTTTTATTTAAAAGTACTTTTTTAAATTTATATGAAACGTAGATGTGTAGACCAACTAAACTCTAATGAAAGCTCTAATGACAGGCGAGATTTCGGAATATATGTATGTGTTACATTTTTAGAAGAGTTTTATTGATTTCTCCAAAATCACTACGCCGATTTTTGATAAAATTTATATGGAACCACCTCTGAAGTATTATCTATTAAACAAAAAAAATCGTCAAAATGAATCGTCAAATATTTTAAAATCTGCCACTGATACGGAAGAGTAGAGTCACGATAAGAATCAGCAAGAAACTCGTTAGAAACTATTTTTAAAATAGTTCTTACAAAATTCAGTGTAAATTACATTTTTATAATATATTATAGATTCTCTGTAGGTACTAAAAATGCTAAAAAGATCAAGTGATTAGTGGTCGGCTACTTATATAGAATATGGTGTGGAGATGCTAATCTACACTTAATATTTAAATCTGAAAATTCTGTTTATTTGATAGAATGCGCTAATTTCAGAGAACGTTTCTAAACTGATCCGATTTCAAAAATTCTTTCAGTGTATGAAAGCCCATTTATCGTTGAAGACTATAGGCCATATATATTATCATTCATAACGCTAAGATTAAATCTAGTTTTACCTAATTTTACTCGGACCAAGTCGCGGACACAGCTAGTATTTTTATAAAATTTGCATTGTTAATAATTAAATGATTAAAATATAACCTCATGCACACCAATGCCAAACCATTTACACACACGCGTACACATTTCTCTATAGGATTGTGTCAAAGCGTGATCGTAACATATATAGAGGTTGACGGGTGAAACTCGAGGACCTGATAGTTGATGATCATATATGACGAAAAAAATTAACAATAAATGTAAATATCAATTACTACGTGAGATTAAGAGAAAGTTAACTAAATAGGTAAGGAACTAATGCATATACTAGCGTGGATGCACGATAATGATCCATTTTCTGTGCACACTTTAGTCCTGACTTTGGACAGACAGAAATACCTATTTCAGTCATCACTTATTCACTTATTTGTATTTATTTATTTTATATATTGTATATATTTATTTGTTTAATAAGTATAGCCAAAAAAATAACTCAATTATTTTATGTATTTACGTGGTATCAATTGTCGCGTTTTTTAATTCCGACTGACAGCCGTCATCAAATCTTATTTGCACTGGGAAATGCATTTACGAACTAACTTTTTCGAATAGCAAATTAACCACTGAACGTAAGGCCACGCGTTATCTAATTTTAAGGAAATTTGGTCAAATATTAAGTACCTATTTTTATTACATAATTATAACGAGAATCGAATATAGAGTACCCTTCTTAAATACTCTAAGCGTCTCGCCAGTCACCCTGTATATTAATTATAAAATATAAAGTTGTCGTCGTATTATTTGGAAATTCTTTGTAATTAAAATTTTATATATAGCTATAAATAAGCATACTAAAGATTTGTGGGCAAATTTCGACCAGCCGGCGATCTCTAGCATTTATAAAAAAGTATGAACTAGGTTAGTCTGTATTATATAGAAGTTAGGGGGTTTTGGTAGTACACTTGTCCATCGGCATTAGTAAACACTAACGCGAACCGTTTGCTTTTTTTTATTATACAAATATACGTTAAAAAAAGAATACTATTAATTTAAGCTTAAAAAGGATTTGGAAATGATAAACTATATAATTTATTACAACCTTTATTTAAAAACAATATTATGACAGAACCTAAAAAATTAAAACCAAGCACACAATGACTGAATTGAGCAAGAAAAAAATATTAGAAACTTCTTTTACTGTATGTAGCTTCCTTTTTTGGGGGTTTTACAAAAGTATAAACAATTAAAACGAGTTTAAGTTTTACCATAATTAATCTTTAAAACTGTAATATACAAATCTACCTCAACGTATGCTTAAATGTATAAGTCACACTGAAGATGATCTTTATAAAAAGGACCAAATAATACTAATTATATAATAATTACCAATATCTGTATGTAAAATAGGTGACCTTAGTTTTTTGCGAACTGTACCATTAATATTCTATAAGTTTCTGAGGAGCAAGTTACAGTGAAATTATTTATTTTCAAATACGCATATGATAAAATAAATCATAAATATCTCTCGATGGCATTACAAAAGCTACATAATTTACAGTCATAATCCTTATAGCTTAATTACTATCGTATATTCTTTATACATTAAAGGTAAAATATTTTATATGCAAGTTTACAATAAAGTAACAAATTTTTTACTTTTTATCATAGTCCTGGATATAAAGTCTGAACACTTTGTGTTTATTTAATATATTGCTAAAACTGTTATAATGTGAAAGTACCCATCTACTAGTTTCGTACATAAAAAATAGTCTATAGAATTTCCGTAAAATCGGGTGATTTAGTTTGATTGCTGTCGGTGTGCTTACATCCTGTAATCATTTTAATTTCATGATTAAAGAAGGTTTGAATCTATTTGAAATGAAGGAATTTATATGTAATTAAAATATTGTCCAAAAATTATGAAGAAAGTTTTATACCAGTACTTTGAATATATCAAGACAATATAAATACCAAAAAAATTGACCGTCGTTGAACTCAAAAAAAGAAAAAAAGGAGCTAAATTTGCTGTTATTAGTTGAGAAATGGGGAATAATTGGTTATTTTTTTTCTTCTTCTTCTGTTATTTAATTTATAAATAAGAATTATGTTATTTATATAAATAAAAATACGGTTTCAAATGATTATATAAGAATAAAATTCGAGTTATTGATTATGAACTATTTATACATTCTAAATATTATTTACCCTATAATTAAATATATCTACGATAAAGGAAGATTAACAACAAAGAAGGATTAAGTTACAAAGACAGGAGTAAGCTACTCAAAACGATTAAAACAATATTCTAGCATAAAGTAATTAACAATTGTTTATAAAAACATTTCTAAAACAATATCATGTGCTGCTTGAGATTTTAGCTTCTTCCTTCGTTCCTTTCAGCCCGATGACGTCCACTGCTGGACATAGGCCTCCTCCATTAACTTCCACAGAGCTCTATATTTTAGCTCATCATTAACCTATTGAACTCAGTGTTAGTAATAACCTATGTTATTTACACACATACATTAGTATTTTACAGGTAACGATCTGCTTATAGCGTTAGCGCATACTGTTTCCAATACATCTATCAAAATATTTACATTACGCCATTGAGTCGGCGTATTCGCGGATATGTAAACAGAAGCTCCTCCAACGCTGATTACAGTTATCACAGGTTAACACTTATTTACCAAAATAGTTCCTTGGTCCAATACGTCCGGTGGGACCCCCTGGGCCTACGAGAATTGGCCTTCCGGGACGATTTATTCAAAACGATTGATGAAATATAAATTAACAATTATAATAATTATTAATGGTGTAGATCCAAAAAAAAACATTGTCATTTAATATACTCGTAGTTCAATCTCTACAGTGGCATTAATGAGACCGTTTTTTATTTTTTATTATCGCCACCGTATACTCCACGGGATGTAGGCCCGTGCCATTCTTATTTTCTTAATTATATATATATTTTTTTTAAATTTGACTGTTAATGAGAAAACTTATTACAATAAAATGGGAATATAAATAACTGGCTTTTTCCCACAACTTCATCCGAGTAAAAAATTTCATATAAAAATGTTAAAAAAATCGTTAGAAGTTAAGGAAAGTTCTACTTAAAGAAATTGTGAAAATATCACAATTGTAAAGTTTAACAATCGAGTCGTGAGTAGAATTTAGCTACTAATGGTAGGTTTCGACCATTTCAGTCACAAGCCAAAGGCGTTGTCCTAATAGAAATTAGTTCATACGAACAAAGCCTAAGAAATGTCCCAATTGAAGTACCTGCGATCGCATCGCCTTAAATTGGGACACTTCTAATAATGGGTTTAGACCAAACGAACATTGAGCAGAGCTAAAACAAGTGCATTCTTTCTCGATCTTTTAGTATAAATAAAAGCTAGTTCTTCCAATTCCGGTCTTTTCCGATCTTTTCCGTTCTTCCGTTCTTTAGTGCTTACACTAAAATATCAATGAGAAAAAACCTAGGATAAGAATTAGTATTTTTGTTAACGCACACAGAACAACGAAAGGATGCTCTACGTTTGTTTAAATTAAAATAATGTATTTAGAGTAGTGGTAAATGAATGCGCAATCGCATCGTCTTCAATTAGGACACTTCTTAGTCATCAATATGTTTTGATCGCACGTTCGTACGTCCTAAGTTCGATCGCATCGCACATTCGCGTTCTATTACGACAACGACACCATAGAGTAATTTGACATTTACGACTTATTCCGTTTATAATTCGATAAAAAAGACATTTTAGTAACAAATTATCTATTTTAATAATAGTTAATTAATTGATTTATGGTACTGAAACGTTATTTTAATATTTTATTATTTGTTGGTATTTTTAACAAAATCCTGTTTTAGTTAAAATGACATAAATAGCTGTATCTGAGTGTTGAGTGGCTATTTCGAAATATTCCTTACATGGCTAGAGGACGTTAAAACGATGCTCCTTGTATCATTAACTCACTTTAGACCCAAAACGTAATCTGTCAGATTACGATTACGCTTGCGATATATGCGATACACTTGTTAACAGGTAAACAGCACAGTTTAATAATTTAATTCTCAATAGCTCAACGTTACATAGGGCCGATCCATCCATCAAGACCTGGCTCAATTCCTGACTTTGCAGAGCCATTTGGTGCACCCACACTTGACAAAGCTTTATTCTTAATTAGAGAGGAAAAGGAAATGTTAGACGTATGAAAGAATACCTAGACTCGGGCCAAAACAAACTTGCCATCTAAGTCATTTGTCATTTTTATAGGATCTCTCGCTCGCACTTATAAGGCCTTATGCAATTGTTCTAGTGTTGCGTGTAACAATAAAAAATGCTTCGTCAAAAGGTCTGTGATTCGAAAAGAACAATGACCATTTATCTTGTCATTGTCAACCTTATACGTGAGTATCAAGTCCGTTCAAGAAACGAAAGTTAAAAAAGAATTAATTTGAATTAAAGATATTATTGTCTATAGACGGCGCACATAGGTATACACTAACGTTTGGCGCCACTATATAATCTAGTAGTCTCGTAGTTTAATGACAACTAACATAATTTTTACATTTTACCTAATTACATTAGTCATAAACAACCGCGTCGTACTTACTTGCATCCTTTTATCGACACCGAGTTTTAATGAAATTGCCACATTGTTTTAACGTGACGAGGACCACCTTAGCAGACAGACGGACGGAAGGACGGACGTACAGAGCAAAATTATAAGGGTTCGTTGTAGTACTACGGAACCCTAAAAAAAATTATCTGAAAGAGCGTACATATTATAGTTATATAACGTAGGTACATTGTTGGTTCAAAATACCTGATTGCGTTTGAATAAGTCGTTGGTTCTTTTCATATTGTACGTCTAAGTAAATAGTTCTGTAACTGTCAATTCTTAACGCATGGAGTGTTTTCCTTCTCCCAAGGGATTTATATTCTCAGTTACACATTATTTTCCCATTTCAAAAGATTCTTTTGTATAGTTTTATAACAATAAGTGTACCATAAACCTTTTTTAGTCTATGGTTTATCTATTAAAACATTTTGGGTACTTAAAATCTACATTAAACTAGCTACCAAATCACATGATTCCCACATCAATGATTTGTAATATATTTTGCTATAGCTTGATTACATTTGTATTCAACTTATTTCTGAAGTGTATTCTTATTTAGATTTTTTTCCTTATATCATGGCTAAAATCTATAGTTTTATAAATTGCTACTCTTGGCTTTGCTCTCGATACTGAATTCTCATTAAGCTCGATCAAATACTCGTTGTGCTGAAAGCTCCAGTATTCAAATAGGCAAAAAGTGGGAATGAATGCAACGATATTGGAATATGAGTTCGCTCACTCGTACTATGATATTGAATACATTCGGTCCGCGTGCCTTTCATTATTGCATTCATGCAATAGATTTTTCAAGTGAGAATGGGAATCAAAATGTGAGAGGTTTGTCAAGAAAAATCAAGATGTAACTTTAGCAATTATGCAATTATTGCGCGTCAGGGTACTAGTGCTTCTTTCTCATGCCGGAGCTAGGCATAGCCTCATTTGAATGATCATTAAAATGATCACGTAGTGCGGCCGGGGACTTTGGGTAACTTCACAATGTTTTGTAGAACTAATTAACAACTTCAAAAATACAGACGGTTTTTGTCTTAAATATTTACTTTACCTCAAAGAGTTAAAGAACTAAGTGAAAAGTTTCTTAACATCACTTTCAGCTTAAAAACTAAGTTCTTTCTGTTATAAAACACATTAAACTGTCATTGGAAAAGTTTCAAGGGGCTCTCGCAAACAGCTCCCCTTACAAGCTTTTACCAGTTTCATTTTTAATGCCGGAGCCAGACATAGCTTCATTTGAATTAACATTTCAATGATCATGTAGTGTGGTTGGGGACTTTGTGTAAGTGTGCAAAGTTTTGTAGAACTTTGTAGTCTTCAAGGACAAAAATGTACAAACACTTTGAGCTATGTGAGGCTCCGGAATAACTAGCTGTACCCCGGGACTTCGACCACGTGATTTCAGTGTTTTTTTTTTTTAATTTTGAAGATTTTTTTTTTTGGTGCGGATCCGTTTTGTGCTGTTTTTTTTTATATTGAAGGAGGCCATGTTACTCCTTGCAATATCAGCCAGTCAGTCAACCCGTTTCTGTGATTAGATACCGGAAACAAACACACAGAAAAAAAATTACTTGCGTTTTTGATATTGTTATCATAGACATATGTAATTATTAAAAACATTTAATTTCAACGTTACAAACAGACCGTTCTAGTTTATATAATATTTGCGCCCGCGTAAAATTAGGTAAACTCAATTTGAGCGTGACGATGCATAGCCTTTCTCGATAAATGGGCTGAACAGATTTCTATTTACAGATATAAACTAAAACTAAATTATTATTGAACCAGAGGGCCTGGCATGGACATTCTCGATAGTTTTACTTACTTTTACGTTCGAAACCGAACGTCAAATGAAACATTAATGCTTCCGCTGTACACAACTTAGTTGTTAAATATTGCTAGCACGAATGAAATCCGAACTCGCACGTGCCGAATCCTCGACGCTACGGCCTTGTAAGTCGTTCGACAAAGATATTTTTAATTATACTAGAAGTAGAAGAGGTATTCGATTTAATAAAAATATTTTTTTATTGTACGACGACATTTGCTCGTGAAATCAGAGTGCAACATTTACTATGTCTAGAAGATGTTGTGTCCACTTCAATTTAATTTCTCTCGAGATTTGAGTGTTTTCGATCATAATAAAAATCGCAGTGAAGTCATAAACCTTGCGTTGTTATTCATCGAGATGCATGCTCTGAATTTATGTGTTTTCAAGCACAAACGTACCCTTTAATTATTTAAGACTGGGGTCATATCGCTACCGTATCTTGTTTAATATTTTCTCGACGTTTTGTTTAAAACTTACCTATACCACCTTTTTATAAGAAATAGAATGAAAATAATCCCTTTTTTCAGCCTTTATCTTCTCTGATTATATTAGAAAAAAGAACCGGCTTGTCGAAATTCACCTACAAATCTTTAGATTTGTTTTCTATATGCTTATTTAAAGCTGAATACAAAATTTCATAGGCTTTGTTCAATGACATAGTTATATTTGCGAATTAATATACATACGCCGTCACGATGACACAATCTTATAGAAAAATGTATACATGTGTGTATAAATCTTTTGGCATTGGTGTGCGTGAGGTTTTATTTTAATTGTACATTAATTATTAATAATGCATACTTTTTTTTTTAATTTTAGCATTCGCACACTCTTATCTAAATAATCCATAATTGTGCCAAATTTCATACTCCTCCGTCCGCGTAATTTCGTAAAACGGTATCAAAAGTTTTCACTTCACGTTTCATATAAATACAAATATATTTTAGGTTGTTTTAGGTATAACTAATTATTGTCGTTAAATTAGTATTTAGGTTTGTTTTTATTCCGGAAAAAATTATCGAAGATCGGAAGACCAAAAACTTAACAAAATCCATAGCTTTTCTGTTTGTCTCTTAATTCTGAAGTTTAAAACCGCCACTTCACGCTGATCTCATGTGAGAAAGAGGTACTGGTACCCGGACGCGCCGGCCCAATTCGGCTACAAGCGTAGCACTACCTTAAATTAATAATCTGAAACAGTTTAATCAACTTATGAACGTATTTACTGATTATGGCGGCTAATTTAATTGTGATTCTGTTTAACGTTTAAATTGGTTTCAAATAAATTTAAAGAACAAAAATTTGCTTGTACTACGATGATTATCTTTTGTACTATTATATCTACTTTTGTTATATTTTTTTCCAGTTTAGATGATTTTAAAGGTTTCGTAGTACTTTCTCTTTCACCGATCACTTCGTTGTCAGTCTTGTTCGTTATAGTATCCTTCTGTCAGTCCCCTTTTCTCAGAATTGCGTAGAGCTATAAAGTTTAAATGAGTACTAAATACTGAAGTATACAGTCCCTCAAAGCTGTAAAAATATCAACTCTCTAAGTGTCACATTGACTTAGAATCATGAAATTTGTCAAGAAGCTATATCTTTAAGTACAAGTATACGAAATTTCAAAAACAGTAAATTTTTTGGTTGCATTACAAAATATAATTTCAAGCCTTTGTCAAATTAAAAGTACTCTTATGAAATATATGAATCTAGAAATAGCTTCGTTAAGTATTACGTGATGGCACGGAACCCTTATTGCGCGAGTCTGACTCGCACTTGCCCGGTTTCAATATCAATTAATAAAAAATAACTCATTCTATAATAATGGAAATTATCTCTATGTACAAAATAGCGCCTTCTGTATGGAGCGGGTGAACAAAATAAAAAAAAGTGACCATGAACATTTCAAGACACTCTTACGTATAAGGGTTCCGTATCTGATACGCGATTAAGTTATTTGTTAAATAATTTGAAAAGTTGTTGGCCCATTTTGTTATGATTTTCTTCTTCTGAAAATAATTTTCTTTAGTTTTTGGCATGTCCAATCAACTTGGTCCTCATAAAATATAGAGTAAACGACGAGTCTTACTGTATCGTAAAATTATTCTTCCATGTTATTCCACGAAATCAAAAGACCTCACATGAAATAAAAAATATAATATGTGGACATGTAACTATTAATAAATGATTTTATAGTAGAAAGCGTTGAATAACATTTAAAACGTTTTATACTGGACTGATGGATACTGATATAAACAAAACATTGCTCGAGGCAATACAGATAGTTCTTCTGAAAAACCTATCGACTGTTAAAGTATACTCAAAGGCATTTATTAAAGATCAATTTTTAAATGTTATTAAAGTTGCCCATGCATACACAGTAAACACGCACACACATACATCCCCCCCCCACACACACGAAACATGATAGGTACATACACTCTAATCTTTAAGAATTTTTCTTTTCTTTCCTATTGTGTACTCTTTCTTTACTATGTTGACCTATATTTTCAATCTATTCCTAGTTCTTATAAATTTAATCTTTTGGCCTTAATTTTATTTTTTATATATTAATATATTTCGAACCGTTATTGAGTAATATAAAAAAAAATAAACATCTAGTAGTGCAGTTGACTTTGGGCGTCGATAGTGACTTAAAAATAACATGACCGTTTGCCCCATTTTTACTTGGCTGTGGGGCGAGTTAAGAGGACCGAATGCCGTCTGACGTCATACCCAGAATCCCTACCATCTCTACAATCTCACGGCTAACATCAACGAGTGACATTAATCAGGTTTCACTGTTTAACATGCCTTCTAAAACACGGAAGAGTCCAGATATTAGAAAAAGTCCAAGAATTGATCACCGATCTTACACCTGGCTGCAGTAAGACCTACTTAACCTTATGATCGACTGAAATGCCGACCACAGATTCAGCTATGACATCCTCTTAAAAGTATATTATAATACAAAATAAAATAAAACAAAACTATTAAAACTGTATTTAATACATTCTTTGTTATGAGGTATAAAAATTTGCGCGGTTTTTAAAAATTCACAGCATTATTTATTTTAGATAAATAAAAAAATCTTCGGTGTAGCAGATACAATATTTTCAAAATGAGAAAGCGTACATCTTTCGCAAAGAAAGGTATGTTAATTCGAAAAAATCCACTATTAAAAAATTTGTTTAATTCGTATTCCAAACGCTTCGCCGACACTTAAGCTTAGTACTACGCTGAATTTTAATCACTTAATCCATGCTGGTATCGATTTGAAACCGAACCTTCATAGGAAAACGAACTGTATTTCGTTTAACGATATTTATGAAATTTGTGATATATGCTTGTTGACTACCGTTCACGCTAATCAATTGATACATTTTAAATCCACCGGAAAACTGTTTTACTATTAATAGACGCCTTAAGTACATTGTTAGGATCAATTGTGCTATAGCCTTGTTCGAATTCAAACTATTCAATTAATCCTAGCGACATTCCTGAGTTATAAAGTAATAATACTCAATTAAAATCAAACGGACGTTTCGCTATATGCCCCATTAATCATCCGAGCTGCGACACACGAGTCAAGTCGTAAAATGTCTGGAAACGTGCATGCAACGTTCCATTTATATACGACTTTCTGTGCATATCGTTACTTAGTGATTATTTATGCAATTGCTTATTGGAAGAAAGGCTGGCTCTACCTCAAATGGATATGGATTTTATTCTGGCGTTAGGACAATTCTGTATTCAAAAAAAGAGAATAGCCAATCTCAATGTTATACCTACTTGTGAATATACACATATACATATAGGACTTTAGGACACACAGATGTCTGTTCCCAAGGTAAACAAGTTAATGCCTGTGTTAGGTAACAGATGCCTGTTATACACATTTTTGTTGTAGAAACATATAAATACATTATTAGGAAATATATTTAAGGATATTACTCTGTCTAAAGAACCACAAGAAGCTGTATCCAATTTACTCACAGCGCCTTCTAACTTTACTAACCGTATAGTATGACAGGAATAAGTCCCTGCTCAATTGCCCCTTGTTATATATTAAAAATATATTTTAAAACCTTGATACCCACCCAGTAAGACTGCTTACTCCTCAGTATTTTTTTTTATAAATTAAAAAATTCTTATTTATTACAAATATATTCACTTAAACGAAAATAAAAAAATAATAATGACAGTTTTAAATGTTAATTCTTTATTTTCACTATAACTTTTGTTAAATATTAATTTTACTGTAATTATAAAAGTAATAACAGTTTTAAATGTTAAATTTTAGATTTTACATTATTTTTTATTTTATTGTCTATTTCTATTAGTGTTAAATTAACTGTAATTTTAAATTTTATTAGAAACAATTGTTAAGTAACTATCTAGTTTTCCTGCCATTTACGTAATTTTAATTGATATCAAGAATTATTATATTGCACGCTATAAACGAAATTTGGCAGTACTCTTTGAGCTTTAAGATTTCTTCTGTAACAACCTAAATTCGCGATAAAGATATTTTGATTTAATTTTTAATATTTTCGTTTACCCTTTGACATACTTTAAGGTAGCATAGAATTCGCAGCTTTAATTGTACAAAATACAACAGTTTCTAATAAAAAATATTTAAAAAATTCAATTTTATAACTTGTCCATAAAAATATTATAAGGGCACTTAATTTTTGTGCATTTTTTGCTTGAAGGATAAAATAATAACTTACATGCGGTCTTCCAACATGACAATTCGATCTACCTAAACTGTAGGAAGACCATCAGCCTTTTTTACCAATGAGGAGCCACGATCCTCAGTAATGAGGAAACGAATGAAGCAGAAGAAGAAGAAATAAACTTAATTAGAGGTAGCGCCATGCTTGTAGACGAATTGGTCCGGCGCGTCCGGGTACCAGTACCTCTTTCTCACATGAGATAAATAAAATGATTGTTATACTGGAAGAACGCTAAAAGACGCTTTTGTTCCTTGATAAAAATTCATGTTGAGATGAAACACGTGTTTCTTATTCGAATTCAGTGAGCAATTTCACTCTCGAAAAGTTTTAATTTGAAACAAAATTTAAGCGGCCGCGTGTTTCGTGGAAAAATTTTTTCGTGGAAATTTATGTCATTGAGATATTTAATTTATAATATAATTATACATCGCGTATAATGAAGGGCCCTCGCCTTGAATATCCAACCCTTGAATGTTATACCGGCGCCAGACAGCTCAATGTGTTTGTACACTTTTGTCCTTGAAGACTACAAAGTTCTACAAAAGTTTGCGCAGCTACACAAATTCCCCGGTGACACTACATACATGATCATTCAAATGAGGGTATGTCTGGCGCCGGCATTAGGGATACTTTCTCACTATTCTAAATTCGAATAAGTTCGACGAGCGTCAGCATACAGTCTAATATGGTAAAATAATAAGTGCACTAGGTCATAGGCTGTACGCTGCAAACTCGTTGCCTTTTTATGTGTAGAAAAAAGATAATGATACATTGTAATAGATTGGCGGGAAATGAAAACAAAAAAAACACGGTGCTGTTTTTAAAATATATACAACATTGTTAAGATCTTAACAAGGATAGAGGAAGAGGAAGAAGTGAGAAGCTAAATAAGGATCCGCAGGATTGTCAATACATATTTAATAAAGGAATTAGATCAAACACTTACAGTCGTGTCACGTTGTCCACGGATCACTAGTATGAGTATTAAATTTTATTTTTAGATTTTTTTTATTTTTTTATTGTTACATATAATATTTTTTTCTTTATATTTAGTTTGTCTTCAAGAAATAAAAAAATAAGTCTTTTTTTTGTTTTGGTTATTTTATATTGGTTGAACCTCAGATCATAATTATTTCTACGATCTGAGGGTTCAATCGATCTTAAAACCTTATGAGTATATGGAAAGTAGTTAAAAAACACATATTTCTGACAATATTTGTACACAGCCTTTTGACGGCACGGTCAAAGGTGTGTAATACATTGTATGCACAAGACAGGTTTAATAAAAGCCAGGGGGTTTGTCCACTCACTACAACCCTCACATCAAAGGACCCCAGGGGGTCAGATGTCAATTAACTCGAATAATATCCGCGTCATTGCACCTCAATGATAGCAATCATAACATGATGTTATACGGTGTACGTAATAATAAAATAATATCAACTGTTTTCATATTAAGCCACAAACGGGAAGACGGTTCACCTGAGTGACTACTGACGCCCATGGACTGCACTATCAGAAGGCACACAGCTGCGTTGCCGGCCTTTGAGAAATGAGTCTGTCCTTTTCTTGAAGGTCCATAAGTCGCCTAAGCTGACAAATGGTTCCGATATTGTAGATATTTTCTAGAAAATTCTGGACTTTCTTGATAATATCTTAAGCGTAATGAGATATAAATTTATTGCGCACAAAAATAATGAAAGATATAATAAAATAGTAAAAAGCATAATTTTTTTACATCAAATATTAAAGCGAAAGGTCACCTAACGGGAAATCTCGTAAACCGCGGGACGTAAAAAGATGAAATTTGACAAAGAGGTAGCTTATACTAGGTACACATCAGGCCCGATTAAAGGGTAAACAGCTAGTCAGTCATGTCTTGATAGTTATGTATATTGTTTTCACTGATTCATGTAATTTAATTTAATGAAAATATATTTGAAATAAAATGAAATTCTTTAAAAAAAAAGAAATGAATGAATGAAAACTTATTTGTTTAAATTTTACAATATTCAAAAGGGCGGAGACCTTCTAAGTATAAAAACCTGTGCCAGAAGTACTCGCTCTTCCCACAATATAATTCAAATAAATAATAATTAAAATAATTTAACTTTAGGTTACTATAGTAGCTGAATTGGGCCGGCGCGTCCGGGTACCAGTACATCTTTCTCACATGAGATCGGCGTGAAGTGGCGGCAATGCGGTCACGTCAAGTGATGGTATTGATGTCGCGTTTCGTTCGATTTGCGAGACTTCCTGATGGATTAAACTCGTCATTAAAGACCGGCTAGCTCCTGATCGGGCTGATTTCTATGGGCGTCAGTAGGCACATGGCTGCCTGCTATCTGCTCCTTTGCCTCTTTTAATATTAAAAAAAAAAACCTTTATCGCGTATTAGATGCGCAACTTTTTTTATTTAAGCATGTCTTGACACGCTCTTAGCCACTTTAATTTTAAAGACTGAACCTAATTTATTTATGGATAAAATTCTGGGTGTCACGGGTGTCGATTACTTAGGAAATCAAGTACTCTTAATCTCGCGCTTATTATAGCGATAATATATGTATTTTAGAGATAACCGAAAAACTTTGAATATAATCTTATATCGTATACTAATACATAAAGCTGAAGAGTTTGTTTGTTTGCTTCAACGCTTTAATCGAAAACTTCTTTCAGTTTTAGATAGCCCATTAATCGAGGAAGGCTATATATCATCACGTTAAAATTAAATTTATTTTGTTTTCATCTAATTTTAGGCGGACAAAGTCGCAGCTAGTGTAATAATATATGTATTTGTCTTACAACTGTACATTATACTAGATATAACGTCGTTAAGCTAAAAGCTCTATTGTGTGTTGCGGAATGGAGAAGAATTTGCCAAAAGCTTGTAGAACTAAAGCTTAATGGAAACCCACGCGAACAATGGACGCATTAAAATTCTAAGGTTGTATACAATCGTAAGTCAATGTATATTCAGGCACAGTGGTTGAATTTCGAGCATAATCATTGGGTTTATTATATGAAATGGTGGAAACGTGCATGCGGTTAAGCGATAGGACATTTTAGTGCACCACCATGCGCTGCCGGAACTCTGAAACTGCTGAACTCTCTACCCGCATTTCTTTAATTAGCGCCACGTTTGCAGTCTTTTTAGTCTGCAGCCAAATTGGGCCTGCGCATCAGGTACCAGTACCTATTTCTCACATAAGATCAGCGTGAAGTGGCGGCAATGCTGTCACGTCAAGTGTTGGTCAATACCAAAATAACTAAACGTGACAATTGGTGTTTCGTTAGGTTGTGAGAGCTCCAGGTGGCCTAAAACTGTCTTCAAAGGCCGGCAATGCATCTGTGACCCTTCTAGCGGCGCAGATGTCAGTGGGCGTCGCTAGTCACTTAGGTGATGAACCATCTGCTCGTTTGCCCTTTGTCTATTTTTTTCACACAATTCAGCCTTCGAGACAAGGACGCTACATCCTAGTTGCATTGACATCTTCAAAAAGATGATCTACATTTACAAAAAAAGTGTTTTATTCAATTAGACTATACAAGCTATTGAATTTTCATATATTTTAAAAGCTACCGCTGATTCTGAAAGTCGAGCCTCACTCTTTTAAAAATGGTTCTTGCAATAAAATATTGTTAAATAAAAAGAAAACCGTCTCCAAAAACCATCAAGGAACTAAAAAGCAAAAAATAATTAGTACTTTCTTACGATTACTTAGTAGACACCTAAGAATATAATTTTTTAGTTTTTTTTTTGATTTCTCAGAAATCCTTTTGCCGATTTTAATAATATTTTTATGAGACAAGCTCTGAAGTATGGTCTACCAAAGAAAAAAAGAATCATAAAAATCGGTTCTTAAATGGCGGAGTAATCGCGTAACATACACACAAAGCGACTCAACTCCAAACAGCCTTAACTTTAATATAGGCTTCGACCTTACGAATAAGCGTGTTTTTAACGTGTCAATATATCAACAGACAGATTTCATATTGCGTGTCGAATAATATACCACTTTAACAAAACTATTTCTAGCGCTCAAAACAGCAGGCATTTATACATTTTTAGCGAAGTTTACTTTATGTGAGGAGGAAAATCTTTGATTAAGTAATCTGATTCGCATACAAAGAATTGCTTATGTATTATATGTTAGTATATAAAAGAATATCAAACATTATTCTGAACTCTTTAAGTTAAGAAGGAATGTAACAGAGATATGTTTAAAATTCATAAATGTAACTTGTATATTCTTAACAAAAAATATTTTAAAAAAAATTGTAACACCTAAAACATAAAGAAATTATTATGTCTATAAAATACTATTCCATAAAAAATATGCATTAGTTTTACTTCTAAACAAAATAAGATCTTATTTATTAATAATAGAAGATTAGTAGTCACCGAGTGGTGTAGTTGTGAGTACAAAATTATTTTTTGTACTATTCCAAAGTCGGCACAGCTGCTGTTATTAAATTTAGGATAAAATATCCATGGGGCGTGTTGGTCCGCGATAGACTCAACGTGACATCAAATTAAATATACTGTCACCCCTGCCCGCCTACAGTCTATCGTATTTCAGAAACTTGTACTTAAACCCGGCCTTCCAAAATTAGGTTACTTGTGACTTGAATTTAGCGGTTTCTTACATTTACAAGATATTTATGCATTTACAGCCAGTTAGAGAAAAAAACGTTACAAAGAGTAGAAGAAAATCTAAATTTGATTAAAAATAGAGAGTATAAACAAAGCTAAAGTACATACTTTACCTTTGTTGATTGTCTCTATAGCGGTATGAGATAATATTTTTTCTATAAAAAACCCTATTTTTACTCTTCATACTAACCTTCCTTAAGTTCAAGGAATATATTTAAAAAGTGCTTAATTTGTTCCAGCTGTGGTCCAGTCGTTATCAAATTATGGTGTAACCAAGGGGAATAGGCATTCATTTTAATTATATAATTTACTAAAATAATACCTACTACTTGGCTCTAAAATTGTATACTTAAGTTCAACTATTAAACCGATTTTGATGAAATTTGTACACCGTATGTTGTTTGATCCAACTTGAAAGATAGGATAGCTTACATTTCAATTTATAGTCGCAAATAAAAATTAGTGGCTGAAATATATGCACGTGCATAACTTAATCCGAACGACTGCACGAAATTGAATAATTTCCTTTTTGTTGTGTTCTTTATTGTTAGGTCAAGGTGTGTATAATAAAAAAGGAATGGCAAAGCGAAAGTGAAAATAACATGGAACGGGAACGGGGACGGGAACGGGGAATAATGTTATAGGTTAATAAACATATCTGGAGGCGTACATATCCCATAATTATGCGACAAGTTTGAATGCTGTATCCTCAAGCATTGCATGGGCTGAGCTACTCCATACAGAGCAAGCGTATTTCCCAGTAATAAAAGCTAGCGCCAGTTCAGACGTCCGCATGGCATGTTGCGAAGATTACCACTTGGTTGAGATGAGCCGTTGCTCAAAGTTTCCCAATTTAGCATGTACTGTATGCATGTATAGAGATTATAGTGAACTTTATTTTAATTAATAAACCTTATATAATGAGTTTCAGATAAAAAGGTAATTAATAAGAGGATTTTAACGAGGCACATATCGAGTTTCCTTAGCGGGCGAACGTATTGCTTGGAGTATGGCGACCAGACCCTTATCAAAGTGAATAACATTCAGGAAAAGGACAAACGGACTTAAAAGGCTTTCACTTTAAGGATTTCTTACTTGCCTTTTTTAGACGCGGAACTGAAGTGTACATTTTGTAAGCCGCCGGACCTATTTGATGTCAGACAAAATGTTGCATTAGCATAAATATTCCAAATTTCTGCCATTTGTTACTTAGAACGTGTATTAAGTAATGATAAATAAAAAAATAGCCAAGAGCGTGTCAATACACGCTTATATAGAAGGGTTCCGTAACTGAAACGCTGTTAAATAACTTCAAATTTATGTCTTCACAAATTTACATGGGCCGTCTGCTATTTACAATCTTGTTTAATGAATACATTGTTCCATTAAATTTCGATACATAATTATTAAAAGTAACTTTAATATTAGGTATATATAAAACTAAGCGTCCATATTGTCGCAAAAAAATATTTTTTTAATATTCTTAAAAAAAATAAAAACTTCTTCAACGTAAATATATGAAGCAAATGGATTTTCTTAATAATATAGACGCATAGCTCTAGATTTTGAAAACAAGCGTTAACATCGTATACATTTTAAATATTGAAATTATACAAACCAAGTCACTTGACATATTATCAATCCATTTATTTAAATTAACACAAATTTCAGTTGTCTTATTTCAAAGTTATTCCCGAAATAACAATCATATAACACGATCATACTTTTTACGAAGTCGAAAAAAATATGTTAAAATTTCCATGTTCGCCTTTTTGCCTTTCAACATAGGAATTATTTTATTTTTTTAAAACGTATTCCTTCTTATATAAAAAATAACATTGCCCCCATACATCAAACTAATTATAATTTTCATTTATGTACTTTGACTTAAAGACATGAATTTGAGAAAATATTTAAAAAAATAAAATGTGGTATTCCCTTGTTGTTAAAGCACAGGTAGCGAAACATTCAGCCTTATACTACTTGATTTAAATAAATGGTTACGATGCTTACGAAATATTACAAATATTTAAGTACTATAAAATTCTTCTAAAATGAAATTATTTTCTTGCAATAGTACCTATGCATTCAAATACAGAAAAAAAGTGAGCTTATAAACATTTTTTTTGATTTAGATAAACGTGTTAATTCAAACGGCCTACAAAAACAAAAAAAAAACTAAAGATGATACGTCCAATTTATGGACTGAATCGAAAAAGTCGAGCCACGAGAAGAATCAGCAAGAAACTCGTTAGCCAACGCACATAATTATATAGAAAATGCTAATTCTACAGAGATGTGATGCAAGACAGGAAACTCCTTTTAAATCGCCTGTTCTTGGATTTATAAATAAGAAAGCCTTTTATTCCGTGTTATTGACATTGTCATGTCATTTACCTTATATAAATATTTAAATTTGAGTACAGTTTTATAGCGTTACATTTTATCATAATTAATAATTAGGTTTTTTTTTTAAATTTATATCTTATTCAATATAGTTTCAGTTTTTGGATTTACTGTCATATAATCTTTTTCCTACACGTCGTAACTTCATGGATTTAGTCAAAACATGTGGCGTGGATGTTTTGTTACTACAACAACTATAGTATAACTGAAAAGTGACTGAACAGTGAATAAATTTGGCGAAGTAAAGTTGTGACGTCTAAATTAAGGGCGTGTAGGAGGCGTGGTTGTAAAACACATCTGCATATCATAACTTTTTGGCATTGCGAGCCAAATGGTCTCCGCGTGGCAACATGTTACATAAAAATATTTTTGGTGAGATACCTATTTTCGAAATGAGCTACTCTTGACATAAATTATCGATTTAACCTACATTAAGCGATTGACTTCGATAGCTTAAAAGTTTTTTATAGCGCACAAACTTTACCCGTTCGTATGTTACGCCGTAGCAATGTGTTAAAGATTCGGAAAATTGAGTTTCATTTGAAAATTTCATTAAATCGAATGAAATTACGAGCTCGGCGTCGGTAAACAGTTTGACGGTTGCCTCATTTGATTAAATGAGCGTTCGTGTTAACACGATTGTACGCAAATTAATTCGTAGCCATGGCTTACCTATACAGACTGTGATTATAATAATCAGTGATCGGCATTTGAGTCGGCCGCTAGGTTAAGTAGTTCTTACTGCGACCAGATGGTAGATGGGTGACCCATTCTAACACTGGTTTATATTTGATATCCGACCTCCTCCGTGTTTCGGAAAGCACGTAAAACAGTGGGCAACTTGAATAAAAATTGACTTTGAATTATAAATTTAAAAGTGTATAATATAAAGAGATAGGAAAATAGTATTTAATGGTAACCTCTCCATAAATAGTTTTATAAACTAATTCTGACTAAAACTACTAACATGTTACTATTCCTCACTATTTACTTCCAACTTATATGAGCTAAATTCGATTTAACATTTATCGCTTTCACACCCTTGAGGACGTGCCTTCAAAGGTTATTAGATCAGACTTGGTGCACAAGGAAATTAAATAAAGTATAGTCTGGAAGACAGCAGTAACGTTTTGATGTGAATCGAACATATTTTTCTTTTCTATGTATATATTTTTAATATGATTAGTAATTTGAATATGTTAAATACTTACAGTAATTCCGCTTGCTCTCCAAAATAAGAGCATTAGTTTCTGACAAAAAATGTAACAATAATTCATTAGAGACTTGAAATGGAATAAAGCGAATAGCGAATGAAAAAAAATGTCATGTTCCTACAATAATCGTAGAAGAAACTTTCTTTTTACTACTATGTCGCAATATTGAACCAACAGTATGTATTGACCCACAAGTTTTACTATTTGAATATAATCTGTATAAAAGTAAATCTCTAAAAACCAGAAGAGTGAAAAAGTAAAATTTTAAACTGTTTCGGTTCTGGCATGCAATTATTTTTTATTTGCTCCGTCTAATCACGCCTTAATGTCACCGTCTCTTAGCGCTATTTCAGAGGATACCCAATTTACCTCGTCCACCCTATTTTCCTTTGAGCGTCGTCTGGACCATTTAATACCTGTAGACAAACTGCCGATATTTCCAACAATAATCAAAATGCAAGCAGCATTTATAGATCGTGCAAGTTCTTTATGTTTGGACAGATTTAGGAATATAATTATCTTCATAAATCTATCTTAATAAAATAATGAAATTTGCTTGTATGAAGAACTGACAATTCAATGTGAAATGCTGTCACGTCTAGTGATGGTGTTGTTGTCGCGTTTCGTTCGTTTTGTGAGACTTCCCGGTGGCCTAAACTCGTCATTAAGGGCCGGCAGCGCATCTGCTGGCCTTCTAGTCGTGCATCTGCACGTCCATAGGCGCCGGTAGGCACTTCGGTGCCTGCTGCCTGCTCGTTTGCCGAAAAACGGCTCAGATTATCCGTTACACAAGGAAGGTACGCGTCTAAACTGTTATTAATAGATTAATAGAAATAAAATATACTATGTTGTTTTATATTACTATAAGCGGACCATATAGACGTTGTCTTGCTTTAATTTCGATTCGTCTTTTAATAGCCAACTAACCAATGTATTTTCCATAAAAAGTCTAGCACGAACGTCATCTATTTGAAGGATTCTGAAGTAGAAAACAAATCTGCATTTTAGTATTTTTAAACAATATTTGAAATTTTCCTTCCTTTCTCTTCTTTTAAACTTTCCCTGAGATAAGGACAATGGATCAAAAGAGAGAGAATTTATATCAGTTCAGCTGATTTTGAGTTTTAGCGAGACTATCGAACAACGATTGATTGATTTTTATAATCTATACTTAATTAGTTTACTTAATAATATATAAAGCTGAAGAGTTTGGTTGTTTGTTTGCTTGAACGCGCTAATCTCAGCAACTACAGATCCGATTTGGAAAATTCTTTCAGTGTTAGATAGCCCAATTATCGAGGAAGGCTATAGGCTATATATCATCACACTAAGGCCAATAGGCGCGGAGCTGCAATGAAAAATGTTTTAAAATCGGGTGTTCTATTTCCCATTTGAAAGCTCCCTCTATGTTAAAGTTTCGGAAAAATTATATAAGACAAAATTGTTGTCCTTTAAAGTTTCTAAATATGAGCCCGCGTCAGCATATGTTTAATGTTGTTTCACTATAACTTTTTTTATGCTAACCAAATTTATTCCTAATAATAACTTATAGAAATATATAAATACATACACATGGATAATACCCCCAAATTCGAGGCAGGAATCGAATCCACGACCCCCGGAGCGGTAGGCAGGGTCACGGGCAGGCAGGAAAGGTAAGATAGATATTCCTCTAAAATACTTCTCTTATTTCTCTATGCCTTTTCCATATTAACCATGAAATTACTGCTATTTTCAAATATTGTGATCAAATTGAATTTTTATTTGAGCTTACACCGAACCCCTATATTGCCGTCAAATATCGTGACATGGGCGAAACAAATTGTGCTCAACTGGGCAAAGATAAGAGCCAAAGACCAAGGTATTGGATTGAGTATCTACTATTCCCTTCTTCTTTGTGCACAGATCGAAATGGCTTGGGAACAACTTATGTGGCAGTTATTTACAAGATGCTTCAAGTCAGATCTCAACGAACAATCGAGGCGGTAGTTACTGAACATACTTCCCCGAAGAAGTGGAATACTACGATGTCTAAGGTGAATACACCTATCGTACCCTATCATGCCCTATTGGGCCTGGGACAGGAGGCTTTAAGTCCACACTTTATTACTCTATTGCGATAGAAGATACTCTTGATCGATGATATCATGGAAGTCTTTTGGGGAAGAAGTCAAGTCAAACTTCATTCAAATAAAGCTGAATAGGAAATGGGCTGGGTATGTAGCAATGATGGACCCGCAAAGGTGGAGCTTTGTTATGATATTCTGGATACCAATGGCTGTCGACTACGAGGAAGAGGCAGCGAGATGACTTGAACATCTTTTCAGGGAAGATGTAGATTCAAGTAGCCCACGACAGGAAATAATGGCATAAGATAGGAAGGGGGGGGGGGGACTTTGCCCAGCATGGAGATCAACAATCGGCGGATCATAAATAAAAGAAAAGACTTTTGGATTTCTATGATACTACGGACACCACTAAAAACGACGAATATTTATCAATTTATATTATGTAGCATTCCTCCTACTCCAATTAAGTTGTTGATAAAGTGTAACTGCCAGTGCGTGTTTCATTTCAGGCGCGATCAGAAAGACGCTCGCCATTTATATTTTTCTCAACAGAAAATAACATTTTTGTTTATTTTTCTGCCGTTTTAAATAGGTGTAGTTCTATTTTCGAGTATCTTTCAACCGAACGTCAAACTTATCTTCCTGGATCTGCTTTTCTGGATTCCTAAACATATATTTAAACGTACTGGAGATAGCTGGAGATTGGCAACGCGTAGCCAGAGACAGAACTTTATGGAAAGAGGGTAGGGAGGCCTTTGCCCTGCAGTGGGAAAAAATAGGCTCTCAATAAAATAAATAATATACAAACACATTGCATTTACCATGATTTATGAACAGTCTTACAGTAACACGCCAGGCCCGTACATTAAAATTTTTAAAAAGATCATCATTATTGCCATCGCTCATATCGATTTCATCTTGGAAATGGAGCGGCACACAGGAAGCTGTAGTGGAGGACGCTTGACCCAGAAACTTGGGGTTAATCAACATAAAACAATGGCCATCGAAATCTATATATAAATACCCATCGAGATGGAAAATATAATGACTAATGCTTTTTTAATTCTTAACTGAATAAGGGTTTTCAGTTTTTGTATTTCTTTTTTATGTTACAAGAGACAAACGGGCAGGCTATTCACCTAATGCTCATGGACACCTGCACCACCAGAAGTTCCACAGATGCGTTACCAGCCTTTAAATAAAGGTTTAGGCCACTGGGAACTTTGACAAACCGTACAAAATCATCCACTGGACAATCCAACCATGACTGGACATGACTGAATTGCCACTACTTCAAGCCGATCCTATGTGAGAAAGAAGTACTGGAATCAGGAGGCGCCGGGCCAATTCGGCTGCAGAACAAGATAACTGCAACCTGGTTAGGTAAAGACTAAAGTAAATAGGGGACGGAATAAAAGGATATAAAGGTTGATGAAAAGGAGAAATAGGACGCAGATACTAGTGTCACAGACGGTATAGGGGAAGTGACAACAGCACCCAGGGTAATCGAAAGTCTCGTACCCGTAGTAAATCTAACCAGTTATCGGGCATATAAAGAGGAAGATCCACCCCCAGGCCAAAAAACCTGGACAATTATGAAACTTGGGGTTCATCAACATACAACAAAAGCCATCCAATAAAGACATTAGGGATTTGGGAGGATCTCAGTGTAGGAAAGTACTAAGTACTAAGACGAATAAGAATAACAGGCCTACAGACATCCGAAAATATATAATCCATTTCATAATGCGTACATGGTGCCGGAGAAAATACTATATATCACAGTTAATATCGTATCAAACTATGTTAACTGGAGACAGTAACGTCCAATATTAACATTCGGGAAGCGTACGCCCAATAAAATATGGGGATAATTCCGGAGCAAGGTGACGTCGCAAAAATGGCCATTTAAATGGCCGTTAAATAGAGCGTTTGATTAAAGACGTAACAGATTGTGTGACGCCACTAAGTCCTTGATGTGACAGTTAGGCGGTTACGTTAGTGGGATGTTTTGTCGTTTCGATCCTTTAAGTAAATTACACGGACGCTTTTAATAAATTAATAGATTACATTCTATGCAAGCGTATTTCAAATGAAATCAAAATTCCTTTGTTCACTTAGGTGACAACATTTGTGAAAGTCATTTTTAGCATACATAGTTTTTAAATAATGTGTGATGCTCCGGTGGTAATATATTCAACTTAGAGGTAAGTTTGTGAAGGTTCTTCGCACCCTGATCCGAGGAGAGCCCGCAACAAACTAAAAAAAATCAGTTATATTTTTTGTTACCACAGTTTCACAATAATTGCGATACCGTTAGAGCAATTTACTCCCAAGCTTTTTCAAAATTCAAATAATTCTTTACATTATTAAAGGATTTTTTGAATGATTTAATTTATATATAATATTAGAAGTTAATTAAAGCTGATATTTGATAGGTGAGCCACTAGAAAGCACACGAAAGAGCTAATGTCCAGATGATGTTATTTGATAAGATTTATTTTTTTGTTCACGCGACACTTCTACAACCTATAAATTACTACAGATTTTTTAAATTGCTAGGAAATACTTAAAGCATGCCTAATATTCCTATTTCCCCAACAATTAGGCGATAAGATTGTTCCAGGTATGGTTGCAACAATAGGATTAGGGGTTTGGAATCACACCGTCAATCATAATCATTATCATCGGAATCATCATCATTGGGATTATCATCATCGTCATTGGAATCATCATCATCATTGACGTAATCATCTTCATCATTGGAATCATCATTATTATTATTATCTTCATCAGCGAAATCATTATCATCATCATCATCATCATCATCATCATCCTTACTATATCCTATACTATATCCATCCTTACTACTCTTTGATAGTTAGGACTCTTCCTAACTATCAAAGAGTAGTAAGGATGGATATAGTATATGGCTTATGGATGGATTAAGTAGGGACTTAAGCTCTGAATTTTGAAATATCCACAACAATTGACTCTAACGATGAATTTATTAATCTAAAGTTGGTATCAATGTTCCTGTCAGCCCTGTACCAGCAATAGTTGAAAGTTCTACTCGCAAATTGTTATATATGTTCATCTAGAACAATCAATTCAGTTAGATAGATTCAACTTTGGCACTGAACAATCAATTCAGTTAAATACATCCAACGTCGAGACTGCGGTCAACTTAAGTACCCAACATAGATACGGAACTCTTGACCTCATTATGATTCTGGCAACATAGCATGTGGGGAAACAAGTATGGGGCAAGGACAGACCATAAATATGTGGTACTTTAAGTGGATAGTAAATAGGTCTTTATTGACCTCCATGATTTTCCGCCATTAACAGTCTCTGACAAATTTAATTCATTTATCATTGGGCAGGGGATGGTTAAAAATATATGGCACTTTAAGTGGCCAATAAATAGAGTTTTATTAGCAACGTCACACTAGATTGTTTGCCACCATTAACGGTCTCTGACAAATTGAAGCCGTTTTTACTGCTACTTATTTGGTTATCTTTACGAAACGATGAGTTTTGCTATAATGGAATATAGTGCACAAGCATGGGGCAGGGGAAGGTCATAAATATATGTAATTTTAAATGACCTATAAATTGACCTTTATTAACTACGTCAGAATCATTATTTCTTATTTTATTTTCTATAACAAATTGTTTGTTATGAGTATTAGCAATCTCTGGAAATTGAAGATACTGCTACTTATTTGATCATTATTACCTCACGATAAGTTCTTGCTTTAATAGAATGTAGGACACAGGCGTGGAGCAGGGGCAGGTCATAAATATATGTCATTTTAAGTGACCAATAAATAGAGCTTTATTAGCGACGTCAGACTGGATTGTTTGTCACTATTAACAGTCTCTGCAAATGGAAGATACTGCTACTTATTTGACTCTTGTTACCTCATGACGAGTTCTTGCTTTAATAAAATGTAGAACACAGGCGTAGGGCAGGGGCAGGTCATACATATATGTCACTTTAAGTGACCAATAAATAGAACTTTATTAGCGACGTCACACTGGATTGTTTGTCGCTATTAAGAGTCTCTGACAAATTGAAGCTGTTTTATTGCTACTTATTTGATTCTTTTTACCTTGTGAGGAATTCCTGTTATAATAAAATGTGGGGCACTTGCATGGAGCCAGGGTATATCATAAACACAGGTCACTATGGTGACCAATAAATAGATACTTATTTGCCTTGCATCATTTTGGAGGATTTACCATAATCGCCACGCTGGGCATGCGGGTTGGCGATCGCAGGGACACAGATTTTCGCACAGTTGACACTGCTGCCTGTAATTATTTTAAATAATTAATTAAAAATGTAACATGCTTTCAATTTAAAGAATTATGTCGTACAAAATTATTTGTGGAAAGCTACTTATTTATTTGTTTTTGGCTATATTTTAACTCAATCATGTCATAGTTTCTTATTGATATAACTTTATTTGTATGCGTTTTCTTATCTATGCGTAACTTTTTTAAGGGGCAAGTTAATTGGTGTATTTTATCATTTTATATTCTACTTTTATAAAACTTATGTATACCGTTTTTGCAATAAAATATAATTTTTTTCAAACTTAGTATTTTGGGGATAAAATCTGCCACCTAAAGAGGTAAGTGAATCCAGTATATTTGGGATGCGAATGAAATGAAATGAAATTTTAAGAGACGTTTAATATATCACATATTAATTAATAACTATATATAAATACATGAAGCGATAACTTTCGGTACCATTTTACAAACATTACATGGACAGAGGAATATGAACGTTTGTAATATTTTTACGAAATACGCATTATTAATACTTTAAAACTTTCTTCTTCTTCTTTCAGCCCGCTGACGTCCACTGCTGGACATAGAAAACTTAAAACTTTACTAATAAATAAAGCCGAAGTTTGTTTGTTTGTTTGAATGCGCTAATCTCAAGAACTACCGGACCGGTTTGAACAATCCTTTTAATGATGGAAAGCCCATTTATCAATGAAGGCTATACGATGATATGTAGATATCATCACGCTAAAATGGAATCTATTTTTTGTACTTTAATTTTACGAGGCCGAAGTCGCGGGCACGGCTAGTTATTAAAATAAAACCACTATCAAACGGTTTACACAACATTTATACATTTAATTATTATTTATTTTTTATTCATCAATTTATAGTAATACACTTAAAATAAACTTCTTCGCGCCCTTAAGCCTATACATACGGCTTGTCTGGGCACTGCACATTCTTCACAGATACCATTTATCTAAGTGGCGACAATGCTGTCATGTCAAGTGAGGGTATTGTTGTAGTGTTTCCTACGGTTTGTGAGACTTCTTGGTGGTCTACACTCATCATTAAGGCCGGCAAAGTATCTGCAAGCAGACCGGGAGGCAAACCTCCTGGTCGTGCAGATATCCATGAGCGTTAGTAGGCACGTAGCTACCTGCTGCCTGCTCGTTTGCCCTTTGTAACATAAAAAAGTATTGTTAGTCGTTTTCAAGAAGAAAAAACAAACTTTGATATTTATAGGCCACTATATAAACACTGTTTAATTTTAGTATAGGAGCGAAAGGTTGGTAAACTGGTCGCGACTGTATAAAGCGCGGAAATCGAAAGCACTTATCTGCCGGAAAATGGCCGCTCTAGCGGTTGCATGTATAAACTGCTCACCGATTGGGACCAAACCAAAATAACTACTGCCATTTCAATTCTGTTTGCAATGTATTTTGATTTACTATCAAGTTCTGTCCCTTTTAAATTATTATTTTCCAGAAGATAGTCTCCCGGAGTCGGCATTCAAACCCAGGCTTATCTTGGGCAAAATTAATACTTATAGAGATCGGTTGGTCGAAACCAGCCTATAAATCTATAGATTTGCGTATTATATGCTTATTTTATATATTATACGCGATTGGCAAGAGATAAGGTACAGTAGCAGAAGCAATAGGACGCCTATGCCCAGCTGTGAGTCATTAAAGGCTGACAATAATGATGATGCATATTTAAAGCTATAAACAAAAATTTAATTCTTTGTTTATAGCGTTGACATACGTTGTTATATTTGACCATTAATACACGTATGGTCGTATAATTTAATTAGAGGTAGCGCCATGCTTGTAGCTGAAATGGTCCGGCGCGTCCGGGTACCAGTACCTCTTTCTCACATGAGATCAGCGTGAAGTGGCGGCAATGCTGTCACGTCTAGTGATGGTGTTGTTGTCGCGTTTAAAAAAAAGGTAGAATCGGCGTTGCAGTCTAGAAAATCCTTACCCCTATTAAGAGTTTTCATAGTTCACTACAAAACGCGTCCTGAAAATATTGGAAATAAATAAGAGACAGTGAAATAGATAACATAAAATAATTTAACTGAAAACGTTTCCCTCTTTCCTTCGGCCTGATGAAGTACAGAACTGAACAAAGGCCACTCACATCCTATATGGAGTTACACAAAGATTTATCCTGCGCCACAAAGTTTAAAAATTTTTTAACAAAAACAGTTGATCTCTGTCATCAACCTCAGCTCAAGTCAGTTCACGCCTAGACTAGGCCCTCTCCATGAGCACGCCATATAATGTTAATGCTAAAACATTCGCTTAGCAAAAATTTTGTATGCTTTTATTTAATTATTGGATTTACAATATAATTAAATAATCTTGTGTACATATTTTATGAAACTTATAAAGCCCACTTGACTTGCCATCCCATATCAGTGCAACTTCCAAAGTGGCTGGGCGCTGCAGCATTAATGGCTGAAAACAACAAACGACGCAAATGTGTATCTTTGGGTGCAGGATACGTTGGGGCCATGAAGAACGGAAGCTAGAAAACTATATGTTGAACTAAGAGCCAAAATTATTGATGTCACCCATGATTCGAAGGCTGGTTTGTATTTAGGACAGCAGATAAGTTTCGCAATCTATGGATGGAATGCCGCCAGCCTTTTAGGAACATTGCTGCCTGGCAATGATTAAAAGATTGAGAAAATTAAGAAAATTAAATTAAAATGAAATTAATTGATAGAATCAAGCGTAACTTTGCGGAAATACTGACTTACTTTACCAACTCTACAAAGACTTTACGAATAACCTTTGTAGAGTCTATCTCCAGATGATGGCACATCGGAAAGTCAGTGTAGTGCTGTGCTTTGGTGGCGGATTCGGTGGTGTAGCTTTCGGGTTGCAACATTACATTTAGTTGTGCTTTATATTCACGTTTCATCTTCAACTCAATGAAAAACTTGATTTTCCGTGATAGATAAAGGAAAAACACATTAAAATAAACCAAAACAGTATTGGCTCCCAAACTAGGATTCCCTGTATTTTGAGGTCCACATGTAATCGATCAAACTCTGTTTCAAAAATACTGCTTTGGTAAAAGAAACCACTTGTATTTGCTTTAGATATTGATAAATCAGTCCACGTATTAGGAAAGGCAATGCATTGCATATATATAATAATATTTCTTGTAAAAAACCCCACTTATGTCAGAACTGGATCAAAATTAAATGGGACCACATGGGGAACGCGAGCTATCAAATAAAAAGAATCATCAAAATAGGTTCACCCAGTCCAAAGTTCTGAGGCAACAAACATAAAAAACTGGACCATTCCTTAACCATAACGACGTTACGGCAGGTGGCTCAAATATCTGGAGAGACTATAGAAGATTTGGCCGAGAATCGTTAATTTACTCCTAAGAATTGAAGAATTCCGTACCTTTGCCATGGATCCCAAAATCAGAACCTAACCTAACTCACATCAAACTACCCTTAAAGTAAATCCTTTCTAATAAAAAAAATTCAGTCGAAAACATTCCGCAACAGTCACCTTTTGTGGAAAACATATAAAGGAGATTGTTTAACTAACTAATAGCAAAGGAGCCAATATTCACATGGCAACGTTTACCGGGTCCGCTACTTCTTTATAAATAGATATAAAAATGTTGTAGCGGCTGCTACAGAGCAAGATAGCAATATGGCAATGATGTCAAGTGGAAAAGGTTACACCAAAAGCAAAAACTAGATGGCGCTGTACGGATTACGACGACCGCAGTACAAGAACTAACTCACGCAAGGGAAGTTTCTACTTACACTCACTATATATAGACCTTCCGACGAACAACTGTCGGCGAGGCGCGGCCGCCCCGGGCGACTTTTTACAATGGTAGACTAATCTCTTTAAGAGAACTCTTCCAGCTACCTTAGAGTGTGAGTAAAAAATGAACAAATAAACTATGGTGTAGGTAGATACATAAATAATTTTAATTATATAATTATAATTTTTAACCCAGAAATATCATGTCATTTAATTATATCCATTGTCGTTAAGCAAGTGCATTGATGTTTTATTTATAACACAATGTATTTTATTTATTTTCATTTTATTTAATAGAAAGCCAACGTTTACACAATATCTTAGAGCTAGACTTAGAACATTTTTAATTTAAAGTATTAATATTGTATAAAACACTTACAGGCTAATTCAGCGTGCATAAAAAGTTGGTTTAAAACTCTCTTTGTTTTAATAAACAAAGTTAAAACAAGTAAACCCTAAATTTGTAATAATAACAAAAATAAATAAACCACTGCAAAATGTAAAAACTTAATTAACCTACAACATTGTAAATACATAATTAACTTTTTTAAAAAAGCAAATAATGTTTAACATACCTTTGTTGCTATATTTATATAATCTAATAATTGTAGCTCTAAGTACTTATAGTTTTTTTAATATAACTTTATAACATGAATTTGACTTACACAATATGTCAAACCCTTATTATCATAATTCATATAATATAATTTATTAACTGTAGCACTAAGTACATATAATTTTATTAACAATATTTTTATTACATGCGTTTGACTGACAAATTATGTCCAACCCTTATTATCATAATTCATTTAATATAATTTATTAACTGTAGCACTAAGTGCATATAATTTTACTAACAATGTTTTTATAACATGCATTTGACTGACAAAATATGTCTAACCTATGTTTTTGTTCTTGCATTAATGATGGAATGAAATCATCCTTAGCAAATAAACATTTCATTCACAAAAATAAATTCGAAATATTGTCTACATCATGTGATGTTAAAAATATTATACTTGCCGCTTTAATACGAAAACTCCACACCATTTACCTTTCTACACCTTCAATGAATTTTTAACGTTACAATGCATACGGCGTGCCTCCCCCGAGGAAAATGCACTTTTTAAAAACAAAAAAGTTACGCGGCCAACGTCTGAAACAGCCTCGCGAGGCTGCTCGATCAGTCAAGATACGTTTCCAGTGTGATCGGTTTCGTAGTGAATAATGATAAGGTTACTGCGTAGTTGGAAGAAAAAATATTTAACCACTAGTACCGAATAAAGTTGCCTACATTAAGTAGGACAATAATGATCATTGCAAAATTTATATATGCGTCAGGAGCATTAAACTAGAGGAGTAATATAACGCGGCAAAATTTATCATCAGCTGAAATACTGCGGGGACGAGTAAAAAACATACGTGTGACCAAAGTGCTCCTAAAAACATTCGGTTAATTCGACGCGAGCGACGTTTTGTTTCGGACACTCGTTTAAACACGTTTTTGTTTGAGCACGAAAAGGTAACGCAAACATTACTCGGGGAAATTAATTTTGGGGACTTTTAAGTGTTCCTCTATGTTTTATTTACCCGAGTCGTCCGGGTAATTGGCTCCAGCATACTTTTTTCCTTCTACCACGAGTTTTTATAGCCACTATACTATCACTATGGCTCTTTGCTGTATCTCTTTGCTATTAACAAACCATGTGAAGTCAAAGACCAACTTGAATAATAACTTTAAAAATTTTGATTTTGGGTACGCTTTTTTTTAATCTTTCCTTTTTGTATTCTTCTTCTTCTTCCTCTTCCTAGCGTTATCCTGGTTAACCAGGGTCCGCTTAGATTGTAGACGATGTGGCTGTAGGGCGAGTTAAGATAACCAATTACCAACTGACGTCATCCACGTAACCCCCATAATTTCTACAACCTTACGACTGATATCACAAAGTGACATTAATCGGGTCCTACTGTTTTACGTCCCTAATGACTGCTTGGTTTTTGCATTTATACCAGTTTTTGCCATATGTTTTAAAGCATCGACAAGAACATTTCCAAATTCTTTTCCATACTCAGGACCTTTCTTTTTGCTGTTTTGTATAACATCATTTGCCAGGTACATGAAGGTTAGCTGCTTACTATCTTTTACTATAAATTACAAATGAATCAGTTTTGATTTCATGTAACTCTCAATTTTCAAAAATAAAATAATTAAAAGTGTATTTATCTTAAAGAATACCTTGAATTATGCTTAATATTTTTGTTAGTTTTGTTTTAGTTGTTGAGCTCAAATGTAAAAACTGTGTTAGATCAATATTTGCTAACGTAAACTGTGCAAGTTAATTTAATTTGACAATTTTTCCTCACATTCATTTAATATTACTTGTCATTTAGACACTAAACAATATAAGCTTCACTATTATCACTATTAAATATAATTTATAAGCATTAAATTTAAACCTAATTATCTAACCTACTATTAATGTACGCGATGATATTGTTTAAATATTTTTTTTATTAATTTGCTGTATTGTCAAATGTAATAGAACCACATGTACACACAGAGAATTTGTAATATATTCGTTACTAAATATAATTTGATTTAATAACTAAATTTGATGTTTACAGTTGCTTATCGCTAAAACGTGTTTGAATATAAATCTTGAAAAGAGATTACGTGCTCATTTGCTTCAGATGAATCTACTGAGTTACGCGTTCACTATAAACAAGATCAAACAGTTTTATATTTCCACAATTTTATCAACAAAGCTTTTTTACCTTTTAATAACTCCTTATACCATGTTTTGACAACAGCGGCATGGTGTTTCCTATGGTGTATAAGCCATAAAGATAATGTTTGTATACTTTGCTGACTTGGGTTTAACTCCTGTAACTTACGGATTAACGCATTTTCAGTAAAACCGGCCATACTTTTAATATGTTCCTAATGTGAAACCAGCTGTGTATTAGGTTGTTACAAATTAATACGACCTAAAGGTTTGCATACCTATTTTACAAAGATATGTAACGCTTTTCTATCGGCATCGATAGGAACTTATATTTAGCATAACATGCTTATCCGTTTGTCCCAAATAAATGCTCCAATTTTCGAGCGAAACGTGCAATGGATTCTTGGCGTGAAACCAGTGTGTTGCCCTTAGCATTCGGTGTACAGTATTACACAAGTTCTGTTTTGTACACAAATTCACAGATCTTACTACGCAAAATATTTTCTCCCGCAAGTAAATTTGCTATGACGGAATGACAGATTAAAGTCGGCTGTGCCCAAATATAGGATCACGTGTGTGTATTCCCTAGACTCCTGAGTAAACGCGACCAGTATCGAATGTGTTCGACCCTCTTACGTGGTATCACGTGCAAACCGATTAATCTTCCGAGCTTTGACCCAATCGTTAGTGAATAAAAACAAGCTATGGGTCCAGTACTTACAATGTTGATACAAATGTATATAAACAAATAAAATTGCTGACGTTTTGTCATGAATAACGTCCCTGTGTTTTTTAAATGTCTCCGTAATTTGATGTAACTACTAGAGCCTACAAAATGGACGCATTTCCTTTCTATAGAATTTTTGTATTTGCAACTTACCTATACAATGCAACAGTCAGAGGGATATTAAGCATATCAAAAATGATTCCTAGGTTCCTTAAAAAATTAATACCTATTGTCGAAAATTTATATTAAGTAAGTGTACATAAAAATAAATCAGTTGTATCAATTATGACCGGGATAGTCTATCCAATTATTTCTCCCTGACGTTGACGAACTGCGTAATAAAAATACAATGTAGTGAAATTGTTTGAAAGGAGGAGGTCGTGGCCTATTCAGTTGTCGGCGTTGAAATCGATCCCAAGGTTAAGTAGTTCTTGCTGATAGGTTGATAGGATAAAAGCTGAATTTCGTGTAGATTGCTTTTACGCTACTATGCGGTAACGGTGTATGTCCATGGTACGTAGGATTCGGGCCAGTTCTTGCAGGATCCTGGGAGCATTTGCTGATAGGTTCGATTGTCAGTACTTTTTTTTTAAAGAATATTAGAAATACTTTTTAGGTGTGTCTAATATTCCCTTATTCCCCTCCTACTAAGCTTAGTGTTTGTACATTTTTGTCCTTGAAGACTACAAAGCTCTACAAAACTTTGTGCACCTACCCAAAGTTCCCAACCACACTACATGATCATTGAAATGAAGCAATGTCCGGCGCCGGCATTACAGTGGAAAAAATGTCATTTTCATCTGGTGTCGTCTTTTCATTCTATGTTAAATACGGATTATGTTTATGACACTTACAAGACTTTATTATTACGATGAAATTTATGTACATAAAGATATCTGGTTTAAAATCCCACGGGAAAAACTAGCGTCAGTATTTGTTTTCAACAAAACCGCTAACAAAATCATTATTTGATTCATTATGTTTTTATGGAATTAATAGTAACTTTGTAATTCCGCAAAAATGTCTTCTAAGTTATACTATTAATATTGGCCTGGGGTTGGAAACTTCTAGAAAACATAATTAATTTTCCTACACGACTATGTATTTTTGGTATTTCTCCGAACTTTGGCGTAGTTTTGTAATCATTCACGGGTTTACGTTATGACCGCGAAATGTGGTTGATGAGTCGTTAAACAGCAATCTAGTTTAGCTCAGAGCGAGTTGAAAATATTTTAAAAGAGAAATTTTTGGGTAAGAAAACTTTATTTCTTTAAAAGAAGAGTAAATTTTTTTTTTTTTTTTTGATTTTATTATAAAAGGATAGCTTACGTTACGTAAAACGGTAACATATTACATTGTACGTCCCACTTACAAGCTAACACAACATGTATACAATTCTAAAACTACAATCTAAATTTCATCATTATAACTTATAATGCATTTACTACTTAATGTCTTTATACTTAGTTATTGACCCACTTCTATTTTTTCTGTCTCAATTGCGAAACCGTTTTTAGTACGCAACACCGTGAAAAATGTTTTTCTAACAGTTTTTTTGACTGTAAAACACGGATTCTAAGTCGCTGTTTATGAACTCGCTACTTCGTTCGCCTCGTTTTCTTCGACTTTCAACCCCTATTTCACGCCTTTGAAATACCATTTTCGCGATAAAGGGTAGTCCATTTTCTTCTCCAATGTCCAATCTATCCATCTGTGGAAGTTCATCAAAATTGATTCAGCAGTTTAGGCGTGAAATTAGAAAGAGTCATTTTCACATTTTTAATATTAGTGAGGATTCAGATGGTTTTCCTAATTGATTTTAATAAAATTTAGTGAAAAGTTTATTAATAAAATAAATAAAATTAATTTATTAGTTTATTGTGATTTATTCAAAAACTGTGATAAATAGAGGTCTGAAAGTTACAACAGCAAACTATTTTGTTATGGTGAAATGGATTGGAAATCAAATAAACAAAATTAATTATTTAGTTCTTTGCGATTTATTAAAAAACGGTGAAACTTACAGTATCAAACTATGTTAATAATACCAGAGCCAGAAATAGCTCATAGTGTTTGTACATTTCTGTCCTCGAAGTCCACAAAGTACTACAAAATTATGTACAGTTACACAAAGTCCCCGGCCACACTACATGATCATTGAAATGATCATTCAAGTGAAGCTATATTTGGCTCCGAATACCAATATGCTGTGAAAAGATGATTTACACATCTTTCCGGTGCCGATTCACTATGGTTATCATCCTATAGTCTGTATAGAGAACTAAGACTATCTAAAGAAATAATTGATTGATATTACAATTATGATATGACTACCACCATTTTGTTCATAGGCACCACGAATTACATATTAGTATTTAAAGTCTGTATGAATAAACAATTTTGACTTTGTCTTTAAAAAGTATTGCCAATATATTATGTATAAAAATAAAATAAAAGTTTAACATCTCTTAAACTGATAAATAGTTTACCTTTTTCCTTGCAAAGAATGAACAAAAACTCTGCTACCAGGTCTCGTACAGATGTAACAGGTGTAGTCAGTAGCCTGCACAGCTGGTTACGAAGGGTGTTGCCCTGTTCCGGTGGTCGGGACACATCTCGCAATGGTGGCAACACTGCCTGCCTCAGATACTTGCGCTGAGCTCGACAACCGCGAGAACTCTTGTTTAATACTGTCAGTATCGGAGACAGATTTTCGTATTGATTCTTGGTACTCTGTAAATATTAATGCGAACATCAGTTTGTTTGTTACGCTTTCATGTCTAATCTACTCAAGGACTAGAAACTTCCTATATGGTCCTTCGACCCGGATATATTTTTGGAAGTTATTAAATTTTTACTCACAATAAATTATAACTTAATTAAATTTTTAAGTTCAGGGGGCGGATCTTAATTTTAACTGTCCGATGTCTACTCGTATAATCTACGGATACGCGATCCCGGAGTACCCTAGCTGCTATTGTCGCTCCCTCTTTACCATCCGTGACAGTAATTAGAGGTAGCGCCACGCTTGCAGTTCTTTTAGTTTATAACCAAATTGGGCCGACGCGTCCGGGTACCGGTACCTTTTTCATATAATATGAAAGAAGTAATTGAAGAAGAGTGAAGTGGCGGCAATTCTGTCACGTTAAGTGATGGTGTTATTGTGGCGTTTCGTTCGGTTTGTGGGAGTTCCCGGTGGCCTATATCACTCTTTAAAGGCTAACACATCTGCGAGCTTTCTGGCAGTGCAGATGTCCGAAGGCGTTGGTAGTCACTTAGATGAACCGTCTGCCCATTTGGCCTTGCAATATGGAAAAAAAATGACGAATGACTCTAATTTACAAAATTACATATTGTATTATAAATATTATATGGGTATTTAAGCTACTTACTGAAGTTATTGATAGTCTGTATTGTAATAACTGCAGCAAAGCCTGAAGCGCATCCATGTTTCTACCTTCATAGATATTTTGTGCGAAGTCACCTTCATTCAATTCTGGAGTCAAATATTGATAAAATACTGGTGGCACACTAACAAAAAAAAAAAACAAAATTAATTACTTAAATTAAATAGCAAACTGTAAGGGCTAAATGCTGAAACGACTTCTTAACAAAGAGTTCTTTAAATAAATTTCAATATTCACTTTTTTTAACTAGAGATAGTACTTTTTATTATTTGAATCAGAATTTCATTTTCATATTTTATTTCTAGACATTTTAAATCAAACCATATCGTGATCAGTCTTTTAGCCACTACACACGTATCGATTAATCGTTGCGAAAAATCTGTGCAGTTTAAACTGCACAGTTTTATCTATCTGTGTGTATGAAAAATCTTTGTTGATTAAACTGCACAGTTCTATTGTTGCGTTTGGATAGCGATTGCTCATTTCCGCAGTTCTTCACATCGCTCTAAGAATGTTTGATTTAACTGCA